>PVHX01008385.1:0-83990 GCA_004024805.1 Geosciurus inauris | reverse complement strand
AAACTCACTGGTTCACTGGTTTCCCCAAACAGTGAACCTCTGCTGGACCATGAGTGGGGACAATATCTCATTCTTTGAATACTACATGCCTTGCACATGATACAAGGAAGGGAGGAGTGAATTCAGTAGTCTCAGATCTGGTAGATGAGTCAAAATTAGAATTGAAAAGTGACCATTGAACTTTGCAATATGAAGGCAGTAAGGAGGAGGGAGGAGAAGGCACGGAGCTTGGGAGCCATGTAGAGAAGACTGAGGACACAGGAAGAGGGCAGGGGTGAAAGGAATGGGGGATGCAAGGTGAGGGGACAGAAGGCATGGAGCAGGTATTGCTAGCCACAGAGGACAAGGGTCTGTAGTGCCACCTGAGAATGTATCCTTAGGGCTGAGCACATGGGTCCCATGCTATGTATTCCTACAGTAACTGATAGATAAAGGTAGTAGATTTTCAGTATATTTCAACCCATATAAATCTTATTTGGGGAAAAAAACCTTTGCTTCATGAAAAGCTCTTATTGCCTCTTGTTTAATGATTACTGTGTATCTACATTTTGTTAAAAAACCTACTTTTTAAGTGGGCAAGTCTTGTCTTACAATTTGTATCTCTTGAATTGCAAACACAATATCCTGTGCATAGTAATGTTTCATAAATGCTTAAAGTTTTTTGATCACTTTTTTATTTTTTGACATCTAAATTATGAACCAAGAATGGATCTTAGGGGCTGGGGTTATGGCGCAGTGGTAACGTGCTTGCCTAGCATGCATGAGGCACTGGGTTCGATCCTCAGCACCACATAAAAATAAAATAAAGATATTCTGTCCACCTACAACTAAAAAAATAAATAAATGTTTAAAAAAAATAGAATGGATCTTAAATAATACCAATGCAGACACTTATTTTGACTCTAAATTATTAAATTTTTATATGAAACGCATTTTAAAAAATATGTATGAAAACCCACCTCGGTTCACCATCCCAAGATTGCTGTTACCATCTTTGATTCTGGCTTTGCCTGTTGTTCCCCAGAGCAGCAATCTAACCTCTGCTGAGTGCCATTGTAATTTTTAACATTTACTATTGTACCATCTCCCTTGATAGCCTTTGCTTGTACCTCTCTGTTGACTGCAGAAAATGGTCATATTGCCTGTCTGCTTCATGTACCCTCTGTCCAGGCAGGACAGAGTGTATGGCATGAGATCTCATTGTGATATTGAGAATGGGGCATGATTTAAAACTTAAAAATTGTTTGCTTGTGGAATTTATTTAATATTTTTGACAGTGGTTGACCTTGGATGACTGAAACCATGGGTAAGGGGGCATCTGCCATGTATTTCTTTATTATGAGATGTGTGCCCGAACAAAGCTATGGTTTTAGAATTTTTTTTTAAAATACCTTTATTTTATTTGTTATTTTTATGTGGTGCTGAGGATCAAACCCAGTGCCTCACATATGCCAGGCAAGTGTTCTACCACTGAGCCACAACCCCAGCTAGAAATTTTGTTAAATTTGTATTTGTGGAAAATGAAAAGGACTTTCCCAGTGTTGAAAGTCTTTCTGCAAGTCATTTCATCATTCAGAGGGTCTGGGTTCAGAGCTCAAGGTGTACTGTCCTTTCTAACCTGCAGCTCTGCAGCCCCTACAGTTCTTCTGAATTAACTTAGTAGAATAATGATAAAGTTCCAAGATTTTGGCTGAGTCATAGAATACAGTTGGTGGGGAAGAAGCCCTAAAATATTTTGTTTTCCAAAGAGTTCAGTTATAACATATTCTTAGCAGATCGCTGATGAATGTGTTCAACAAAGTTTGCATGAATGTGTATCCAAGTCTTTCCAGAGGTAAGGACAGGCAAGTTGATAGTCATAATGGGAAGTTGGAGGTTGTCTTGGACTTCACTTTAATAAAAAATCAAGCACCATTTAAAGTTTTATAGAGATTAAATGATTGCTGTTTTGAGCTGAAATAGTGTTAAACAAGGAGTCAGAAAACCTGAGTTCCATCCTGGCTTGCCCACTCATAAGCCACGAGGCCTTTCACTTCTTGATCACCTCGTTACCCTGCCTTCCTTTCACCCATGTATCCTGGAGATGCTCAAATGGAGAATGTGAAAGTGCCTGAAAACCATCATGGGCTGTACAAAAATGAGTTGTCTTGTTATTTCCCAAACAGGCAGATGGCTCCAATCTGAATATATAATCAACTGGGAACATGGCATTCCATGCTAAGAATGCCTGCCTGATAATTAATATATGGATACTTCGGGATTGAGCTCATGCGGATTTAAATAGTATCACACTGAAAAAGTATTTTAAAATGTGTTTTAAAATTACCTTCACTTTTGTGTCTACAGCATTGGATGTGATTTAAATTAAACTTTTCATAAGTATAGCTACTATAGCTTTTTAATTATACATGAGTTTAAAAATAGATTTTTTGGGGGAGAAATCATGCTTAAGATGCTTTGAAAGGGAAGATAATAGAAATGTGGAGTGGGAGAAACCAAGAAATATGATTTCTTAAAAGAATCAGGTAATCTTTGGAAATCTCTTTTGGTATATGTTTGGCTTAATTATAAGTTTATATAAGTGTACATCTGTTTCACAAATCCACTTGAACATTATTGGGTGCAAGTTCTCTGAAATCCCTGAGGGGGTAGTTAACGGATGGATTGTTGAGGGACAAAGCGGGCTGCTTAGGTTTCAAAGCCCGATGCATTAAGGGAGATGTCCATTGTTACAGAAGCCTTGCGCCAAAGTTCACTTCATTCACGATGAACCTGCTCTGCCACAGATTCCGAGTCCAAGCAGTCCCTGAGTCTGTTGGAAGCAGTGACAGCACGTTCGCCTGAAGAGGAAGAAGGTCACTTGAGCAGTAGAAAACACAGAATGTCTGAAGGAAAAGATTGTGGTGGAGGAGATGCTCTGTCCAATGGCATCAAAAAGCACAGGTAGGATAGCCTTTAAACCATTCCCATTGCTGTCATCTTCATATACAGTAAATTCGGGTTCATAAAGTAATATATGCCTTCTCTTCACTTTTCTCCCTCTGTGTTGGGTGTTCGTGCTACTATAGCACTTTAATGAAAGGATTTAATGTAGGTACTTATTCCTTTGTCCCTTTAAGAGAATATAATTTATAAGCATAGGAACAAAACACAAAATTTGGTTTTAGCAACCATGTTTTCAGGAGAATGTGTAAATCCTTCAGTTGGCAGTTCAGAAAGTTACTCAGAACTATCTATTGAAATCGATGCTGTGTTCCCTTTTTCATCATACATCTTTTATGACTCTGCCTCCCAATGCTATTTTAGTTTCTAGTCATTTGATCTTGTTGGTTTTATTACAAATGGATGGTAATATTGCCAGCGCGTTGACACAATTTAGTTAAGTTTAAACAAAGACAGTTATTAAGTCCCTGGATTTGCTGAACATATCCATTTTATACTATCTAATCACATTAGTATGTTTTTATTCCCTTGATGGGTTAGTGCTAGAGATTGTCCCAGATGAATGAAATGTAACAGATACCACAGTTCTCTGGTTTCAGCACACGTTTATAGACACAATGGCTTATGTGCATGGTGGTATTCACATAACATACAAAATTATCAGTGAAGAATATTTCTTATTGTCTTTGTCAAAAGATAAGGATTAGGTAATGATTATTAATGGCTAATTTCTATAAAATAGTCTTTTTTTTTCTTGTTTGTAGATTGCATAACATCATAGTTCTGACCACAGCTGGTTTCAAGTATTGTTCTGGGAAAAATGTATACGTTACTTCTCTGATTTATGTGTGCTTTCCCGTTAGTAGCAAAAATGTCTTAGTTTGTATTTATTTTTAGAATATCAGTGAGTTTTACAAACTAAAATAGATAATTTAAGATTTTTTTATTGTTGTTGAGTTAGAAGTTGTCCTTATTCATTAATAAGTTGTACTTATTAATGACTGTCCTTTGATGGAGTTTTACCATTGCAAAAGATATGGCTCATAGTGAGTATCTGTCCTAATTCCCCCTGGAGTTACCATCAGTATTTTTGGAGCCTTGAACTAAATTGTGTTCAGGACATGAAATATCTAACAGTAATTCTGGCAGTTTTACTAATAAAAGAGAAGATAACCTTCAACTGTTTATCTCATACCTATGATAAACCTACCTGCCATCTAGTGAGAAAATGAAATCTTTGGAAATGTTCAGCAAATGGATATGTTCAGCAAATCTCAGGTGAAATCTTTGAAAAACTCAAAGAAGCATTACAAGTATTTGACATAATTATTAAAATATCAGAATGAATACAATAGTGTTTAGAACAAACAGCTGTCATATGCTGTAGCTGGGGAAATTTCTCTAAAACTTTTTAGGGCCTGATACGCTCGCGCTCTCTCTCTCTTTTTTTTTTTTTTTATGTAGGTATGTGTATGGACAGCATACCTTTATTTCATTTCTTTATTTTTATGCAGTGCTGAGAATTGAACCCAGTGCCTCACACTGAGCTACAGCCCCAGCCTTGATACTCTCTTTTTTATGTGTGTTATAATCAGGGTAATAGCAATTACTCATTTGACTTAGTTATATTATATTTATATATTCTGTACTCTTAGCCAAACCTAGAATGGTACAGATGTAAAAATGTGAAATTGTTGAAAAACATGAAATCAGGACAAGTCACTCAGAAAGACAAAAACAGTAACTAGGAAGTGACCTAATCAGAAACATTTGATAAATGGAGATGTAACTTAGTAAATCTATAAATGTAATATGTTCTTCAGTTATTCAGATCAAAAGAGGAAAACTTAGAAAATGTCAGCAGCCTAATGTATGGGAAAAACATCACAATTTCCTATTTTTAAAAAGTAGCTTTTATAGGAGATTTTAAATGCCTGTGTTTTTTTCCCATCACTTCTCTATAGTCAAGTAAACAGTCTATGCCACACATAACTAAAAAGTTTAATTTTAGAATAGGAAAAAGTTGAAGTATTCCAGGCTATCAAATCACTCTTGCCTGAATCCTAAACTACATTAGGAATCTGTTTCTAGTAAGCAATTAATTACTGTGTGGGTATTAATAACTTGCATTGACAGTAGTCATGGAGGAATCTTGTTTCTAGTAGGCAATTGCTATATTGTTATTAAGAATAACTTGCATTGAGAGTAGTCATGGTGATGTTTTAGAAAAGAAGGCCTGTGTTGCAGTATGACCTGTGTGTTTCTTAGACAGCCTAGTGACCATGAAACTTATTTGTCTTGTTTTTTTTTTTTTTTAATTTTTTTTTTTTAGTTGTAGGTGGACACAATGTCTTTATTTTATTGCTTTGTATGTGGTGCTGAGGATTGAACTCAGGGCCTCACGCATGCGAGGCAAGCGCTCTACCACTGAGCTACAATCCCAGCCCTTAAGTCTTGTTTGATCCTTAACATTATGTGAGATTTTTTCTCTACCTTGTCAAATTTGTTTTCTCTAGTACTGAAAAACAATTTACTTAACACTTAACTTTGCCACGAAAGGCTTGGATTTACCCCACTTGATACTACCAGTTAACCCCCTGGCAAATGTACACTGAAATTTAGGGGGAAGACATGGAAATCTATGGATTATAAATTTTAAAACAAGAAACAGAATGTGTATTTTTTAATGAGAAAAGAGAAGCTTTACCAATTATAGTCCTTGCTTAACTAATTTGCTGATAAAATAGAACAAGGGTTTTCAACCAAGTACTGCCTCTTTTTTTAGCCATGAAACCATTTGTGCAACGGAAATTCCATGTGAAAACTATTAAAATCTCTTGACTTTCATTTCGATAGCACTTTTCCCCAGAAAATATACCAAGTTGCTTTGTGAAAATTTGGCTACAACATACTGTAGTTGGATTTATAGGGGGCTTTTTGTCATCATGGTCATATTGTGTAGAAGCAATTCTGTGTACTTGGACCTAATTTATTGAATTTATTCTGAGCTCTAATCTTGTAACTTATTAGCACTTTTGTCCAAGTTATTATAATTGGTAAATATATTTGGCATTTTTTCAGCCATGCCTCTGGGTACAGTAAAAGATGCTAGTGTAAATTAGACTCTGAAAATGTTGGATCCATGTTATAATTCTATAAATGTCATTCACTATATTAATAAAGTAATAGAGAAAACTATATGATCACTCCTAATGGATAAAAAATGTTTCAATAAAATATTTATATAAATATCTTGGCAAACCAGAAATAGAGGAAAACCTGCTTAATCTGGTTAAAAGTTATAATAAACAAATTGCTTGATAATGAGCTATTAAGACATTTGTATAATATCAGAAATAAGACAGAATAAGCCAAGTGTAGTAGTGGTATATGCCTGTAATTCCAGCTATTTGGGAGGGTAAGGTGAGTATTTCAAGGAAGCCATCTTCCCCAACTTAGTGAGATAATCCTGTCTCAAAAAAATAAAGGGCTGGGGTGTAGCTCTGTGGTAGATATGCCTGCTTAGCATGTGTGAAGCCTTGAGTTCTGTCCCCAGAACCACCAAAAATAAATAAACAGAATGCTTAGTCCTTTTATTCAGTATTATTTGGAGCCTGTAGCCAAAGATAGAACACATATATAATTTAGAAATAGAATTGTCTTTTTCACAGATAACATGATAGTCTACATAGAAGACTCATAATATCTATACAAAAATTAAGGTTAGAATGTTTAGCAATGTTGTTATATACAAAATTACATTTCTGTGTACTATCAACATGAAAACTACAATTACAACTGGAAGAAGAGATATTTAGAGCAACTACTGAAAAGTTACATGCCTAGAAATAAATCTTAGGGAAAAAAATCCCGCCCCAAAATGGGAAAAAAGTATGTGATAATAAAACTTATTAGAAAAAAAAATCCATTGTCATAAAGGTGTTCTTGCCAAATTACTCTGTAGTCTCAATGTCATTTTAGTTAACATCACAGTGTTGTTTTCCTTGGAAATTGGGAAGTGGATACTGAAATATATAGTTAAATACAAAGGGCACTGAAGAACCAAGGCACTGCTCAGAACCAGATCAGAGGGAAGGATGATGTTTGTCCTATCAGATGTCAAGATCGATGATAAATTTTTAGTTTAGAATTTTCCTAGATATAGATTGATCTTTGTAATAGGAAGAAGAAAAAAAAAGTCTCAAAGATGCACAAATATAAGAAAAGTTGGCATATGAATAGAGCTAGCATGTGGGAAAGAATGTATGGTTTAGTACTTGATGCTTACTTAGATAATCATTTAATATGGAGGCGAAAAATGAAATGGTTTACCTATTTATTTATTTGTTTGTTTTTGTTTGGTACCGATTCAACTCAGGTATACTCGACCACTGAGCCACTTCCCCAGCCCTATTTTGTGTTTTATGTAGAGACAGGGTCTCACTGAGTTGCTTAGGACCTTGCCACCATTGGTGAGGCTGGCTTTGAACTCGCAATTCTCCTGTCTCACCCTCCTAAAGTGCTGGGGTTACAGGCCTGCACCACTGTGCCCGGCTGGTTCACCATTTTATATACAGTGGTCTCTTTATATTTGCAGTTCTTTGTCTATGAAGTCAAACCACCACAGATTGAAAGAAATTGGAAAAAACAAAAAAGGATTACGAATAGACTTTTCTTGTCATTGTTCCCTGAATACATTGTAATAACTGTTTATAAAGCATTTATAGTATATTAGGTATTATATGTAATCTAGAGATGATTTAAAACAGATAGGATGTGCATGGGTTATATATAACTATTATACCATTTAATACAAGGCAGTTGAGCACCCACAGATTTTGTTATCCAAGGGGAGTCCTGGAACCAATACCTTGCAGAGACCAAGGGACAACTCTACACAATTACAAATTATAGGTGAATCAAATGCTTCAACATGAAAGGTCAAAATTGACCTTTCCCTAGTTTCAGAAGAAAATAGAAAATACTTATCATTTGGAGATAAGAAAAAATTCCTATAACAAATATGATAGGGACAGAGCTGATTCTAATTAACTTGCTTATACTTGTTATGTTAACTAAAAGATTTATATTGTAAATGTGACTGAGAATCTCAAAGGTTTATTATGTGGAAGTGGTAGATGAGAATCTAGGTGATTGCCTAGCTTTTCTCACCCATCATAAATGCTTTAGATTTCAGTTGTTAGGTCGCCAAGAGGAGAGAAGTGTAATAGCAGTTGTCTAATATGTATGAAGAATGCTTACAGGGAATACACTGACATGTTGAAGTCAAAGAGATTGAAAATATAAGCTAAGACAATATTTTCCAGGAAGTTGAGAATATATTAAGACAGTGTTATTATGGGTAACTGAAAATTATTCAGCTCTGAATATATTTAATCACTGGAATAAAACCTCCCTGGTTTTGAAATCTCACTCCTTAATGGTTGGGACAATGATCTGGACTCAGACTTGATTATATCAGAGAACAGAGTTGGTAACAAATCAACTCACGCAGAGGTCCTCTGCTGCCCTGGGCAGAAAGACACCCTAGTCCATTAGGACTAGCATGTAGGGAAACTCCTTGTCATGTAGTGATTAGGGACATTTGAGTTACATGTCTGATTTTTAGAAGACTCAGGAGTCATGAGGGAAAGAACAAGAGCCTTGCTCAGAGTTAGCCAAATTTGTGGCGGGGCCTGTGGGCTGGAGGGAGCTTCATACCACCCTGCTCCTTGCCTTAATGAACTTACTTGCCCTGGAAAGCAGAAGGTTGTAATGAAAAGAGTAGTATCTCCTAGAAGCTCAAGCATTTGGCTGTTGTGTCTGCCTCTGACAAGCTGGACATAAGCCTGTCTTAACAGCCAGAGAGAGAGGAGCATTAAGGGGCAGACAGTGAGAAACTCCAGAGGAGCAGCAGAGGAAAAAGATGCTTGATGCTTGATGCTTCTAATGCTCCTGTTTTGTTTGTTTGTTTTTGTTTTTTGGTACCAGGGATTGAACTCTGGGGTACTCGACCACTGAGCCACGTCCCCAGCCCTATTTTGTGTTTTATGTAGAGACAGGTTCTCACTGAGTTGCTTAGTGCCTCGCCGTTGCTGAGGCTGACTTTGAACTCACGATCCTCCTGTCTCAGCCTCCCAAAGTGCTGGGATTACAGGCATGCGCCACTACGCCCGGCTGCTTATAATGCTTCTTAAGCATAGAAGTTGAGCTGGAGTACTGCTGTACTGTGGTGTAGGCTGACTGTTGCCGGTGTGTGTCCTCAGAAGTGTGTCCTCAGAAGCCAGTGCAGATTGGACACCTGGAACAGATTGGCAAGTTGGATGGCAATAGCTGAAGCAGAGGATTGAAAACCAGCAGGCCACTCAGATTATAGGACATCATCTCTCCTACAAAAATACATTTGGAGATCTCTCCACAAATGAATGCCAACTTGACAGATGGGACTAGTCATCTAGCAAAGAGGGTTCAGATTTTAAAACCTTATCCAGGACCAACAGACTTGCAGGCCATGGGGTCACTTTGAGTATGTTTGGAAGAAACAAAAGCAGGATGAACCCAGATTCATGAAAACCTTCATAAGCCCAGGTTGAGTTGCTGAGTTTATTGCCAAGAATTACTCTCTCTTGGAAAACAGCCACCTCTTTCCATGGAACGTTCACCTCTTGCAACTCTAGTTTAGAAAGCAGATAGGAGAGGAGTTACTCTTTTGGAAGGAGGGGCTGAGGCTAGGAGTGTCCCATAGGCCCCCTCCTTTGTTCCGTCCTTGCCCACAAAGACACCTCTCTGGGGGCTCTTTAAACACAGTTGGAAAAGCAGTGTTTTCTTCTAGTTCTGGCATTCTGTAAATAAGTGAATGGTGGGATACACCCTTGCCTGAGGGTGAAGACTTATTCAGATCTGTTGTACACTGGTGTTTATTGTGGGCAAATGAGACCACTTGTCTAGGGCAGCCATAATCTGTAAATTTTGCTTTAATGAACAAAAACAGCAAATAGCTAATTAGAATTGTTTGCCTGGGCTATGAAGAAAAAGAATATATTTTCAGGTATATAATCCCATTTTTTAAATTTCTATTATGAAAAATTTCAAGCATGTCCATAACTAGAGAAAATAATAACAATGAAACCTTTATACCCATCATTCAGCTTCAGCATATATTATGTGCCCAACTTTCTTTCATCTATTTCCCATCTCTTATAATTTAAAGCAAATCTAAGATCTGTTATTTCATCTTTATTTCAAACATAGCTTTTTAATTGAAAAATAAAAAATGAATACATATAAGGTATATAATATGTTTCAAAATATATATAACTTATGGAATGGCTAAATAGAGCTAATTAACATGCTTATTTTCTTCTGGGGAAAAACACTTAAAATCTGCTTAGTGATTTTCAAGTATATAATACATTGTTATTAACTGTAGTAATCATGTACAGTTGATCTTAAGTCTTCCCCAAAATATGGAATGCTTCGTGAATTTGCATCTCATCCATATGCATATTTGTACCATGCCAATTACATTTGTATTGTCTTATTATTTAGTTTATGTGCTGCCAGAGTATTTACCTTTTAATAACTCAGTATGTATCTCTGAAACACTGAGACATTTTCTCCTCCTAAGCCACAGTACCATTACATACATGAACAATAGTTTCTTAATTATCTATTATCAAATATTAGTATTCACAGTTTCCTGCTTGTCTTATAAATGTGTTTTAGTAATTGTATCCAAAATGTTATTTAATAATAAAGATTAAGAAGTTCCACATAATTCCACTTTGGCTTATATGTATCTTAAAACCTTTTAAATATCTAGGTTTCCTGTTCCTTCTCCATTTTTTTCTTGTCATTTATTTGTTGAAGAAACCTGGTTATTTCTCAGGTAGAATATTCCATAATCTAGATATGGCTGTTGCATTCCCAGGGTGTCATCCATGTTCTTCTACCCTTGAGTTTTCTTATAAATTGATGGTTATACTCAGAAGCTTGACCAGATTTAGAATCTTTGGCCCAAAATACCTGACAGAAACACACACCACTGGTGTACCTCTTGCTACATCAATCATGGGTCATACACTGTCTGACTTGCTTTCTTTTTGTAATGTTGAGATTGATTCTGGGTTCAGGCATTGTCAGTCTGACACATCCATGATGAAGTTCCCTGATAAAGTTTTACCTGATTACTTTAGTGGCTATTGTTGATCATTGTCTATATCCTCATTTCATTAGGTGCTATAGAATAGTAGTATTTGAATTTTATCATCCCTTCTACATTTATGAGCTCAAATTCTTTTATAATGTACCTCTTTACAAAACTTTCCCAGTACCTCTTTGCCAAATTTTATATATAATTTTTTAAATATATATGTATAGTGTTTTCCCATTCCTTAACATCATTCAAAGGTGATGTATAAACATAGTATGGGTTTGTTTAATCAAAGTTATTTTGCCATTCTTTGGTTCAAGGGCCCCTCTGTGTCCATTCAACAGGTTTGGTTTGGTTTTGGTTTGTTTTTTCTTCTTTTTTTAATTTTTTAAATTTATTTTTAAAACAGAAGAATGCATTTCAAGTCATAGTACATATATGGAGCACAATTTTCCATCTCTCTGGTTGCAAACAAGATAGAGTCACACCATTCATGTCTTCATACATGTACCTAGGGTAGTTATGTCCATCTCATTCCACCATTTTTGCTACTCTCATTCCCCCTCCCCTCCCTCACCTTCCCCCTGCCTCATCCAAAGTTCCTCCATTTCTCCCATGCTTCCCACCTCCACCCCCATCCCCATTTTGTATCAGCATCCACTAATCAGAGAACATTTGGCCTTTGGTTCTCGGGATGGGCTTACTTCACTTAGCATGATGTTCTCCAATTCCATTTACCTGCAAATGCCATAATTTTATTCTCTTTTATTGCTGAGTAATATTCCAGTGTGTATATATACCACAGTTTCTTTATCCGTTCATCTATTGAAGGGCATCTAGATTGCTTCCACAGTTTAGCAATTGTGAATTGTGCTGCTATAAACATTAAAGTGGCTGCATTACTGTAGTATGCTGTTTGTAAGTCTTTAGGGTATAGGCCAAGGAGTGGGATAGCTGGGTCAAATGGTGGTTCCATTCCAAGTTTTTTAAGGAATCTCCATACTGCTTTCCAGATAAGTTGCACCAGTTTGCAGTCCCACCAGCAATGTTTGGGTGTGCTTTTTTCACCACATCCTCGCCAGCATTTATTGTTGCTTGTATTTTGGATAACTGCCATTCTGACTGGGGTCAGAAGAAATCTTAGAGTAGTTTTGATTTGCATTTCTCTAATGGCTAGAGATGTTGAACATTTCTTCATATATTTGTTTATTGATTGTATATCTTCTTCTGAGAAGTTTCTATTCAGCTCCTTCACCCATTTATTTATTGGGTTGTTTGGTATTAAGTTTATTTTTTTTATATATCCTGGAGATTAGTGTTCTCTCTGATCCAGACTTTAAATTATATTACAAAGCTATAATCACAAAAGCAGCATGGTATTGCACCAAAACAGACATATGTAGATCAATGGTATAAAATAGAAGACACAGAGACAAACCCACATAAATACAGTTATCTCATACTAGACAAAGATGCCAAAAACATATACTGGAGAAAAGATAGCTTCTTCAACAAATGGTGCTGGGAAAGCTGTAAATCTACATGCAGCAAAATGAAACTAAACCCCTATCTCTCACCATGCACAAAACTCAACTCAAAGTGGATCAAAGACCTAGAAATCAGACCAGAGACTCTGCGCCTAATTGGGGAAAAAGTAGACCCAAATCTTCATCACGTTGAATTAGGCCCCTACGTCCTTAACAGGACTCCTAAAGTGCAAGAAATAAAAGCAAGAATCAATAAATGGGATGGATTCAAACTCAAAAGCTTCTTCTCAGCAAAAGAATCAGTGAAGTGAACAGAGAGCCTACATTATTATCTTTTTTATTATTATTTATTTTTTGGTATAATTTGCATGTAACATATGTATATCGTCCTTGAGATCTACTTTGTTTTCTGAAAGGAAAAGATGTTTGAGACTTGCTTCTTGCCCCAGATATCTCTAAGGAGTCCTGTTTCATTTTAGTGGGAAATACTACTTAGAACTAACAATAGGAGTAATAAGGATGCACAGTGCTACTGGGTCAGCCACTATTTTTACTTCTTTCCATAGGAGAAAGCAGATTCCTTCCCCTGTTCCCCTTCCTCACTTTTTTTTTTTTTTTAAGGAAAAATACTTCAGTGCATACCAGTGTATTTCCAGATTAAATTTTGGATTGCATAGTTTTTCCTTAATTCCTTTCAATTTAATTACATCTTATGTTTCATAATGACATTTATATAATTACCTACTTGCTTTATTCTAATGTGTTTATATCACTTACAAACATACGCATACTAGTACAATTACTTAAAATATGATGAAAAGACTTTTGTGTTTTTCCATTTCTTTTATAAAAATACCATAGGATGTACAATTGGTGTTGTTTAATGAAAGTCACTTGCATTGGTTCCCTTCGTTGTGGTTAAATTACTAACTTGTTGTACAAACAGGTTCTTTGTTTCATTTGCTTTCAAGATTTAGAGATTTCTTTTTTTCCACTTTATATGGTTATGTTTTTATGTGATTGCAAAATCAGAAATGCAAAATAAGGTGTCTTTAGAGAAATCTTAGTTTCATTCTTATCCCCTCAACAGTGGTTTCCTCCCTTCCCCTAGAAGTAACCATTTTTCCAGTTATTTTGGTTTAAATATAAACAATGTAAAAAGATACATCATAATATCATATTCCTCTTTCCCCGTAGATAAAAGATACTGTGTAACTTTGCTTTTATCCCCCGCTTAACAGTATAGGCTGTTCTCAATTCTTTTGATCTTTGCTCTTTGAGTTCTGCAACCCTTAAGAAATGTGTACATGTGTATGTGTTTAGTTTAGAGATGATTTTTTAAAAGTTATAGACATTTTTTGATTTTTTATAAGATTTTTTAAAACCTTTATTTTATTTATTTATGTATTTGGTATGTGGTGCTGAGGATCAAACCCAGTGCCTCACACATGTGAGGCAAGTGCTCTACCATTGAGCCACAACCCCAGCCCCAGATGATTCTTTTTTATAAGGTTGGATTGTTGATAAATTCCTGTGGTTCAAAATTCAGAAGTATAATAGCATGTATTTTGCTTTTCTCCTCTCTTCACCCCTCCCCAATACAGGGAATTAACCCCAGATCCTTAGGCTTACTAGGCAAGTGCTGTACCACTGAGCCACATCCCAGCCCCCATGATTTGCAAATTTTAATTCATACTTTTTAAGCTAGCTGCGTCCTCTCTTTCCTCAAATGTAACCACTATTATTACATATACATGTTTTCACACAAATGATAGAAATGTATACATAAAGTTCCTGACCTTTCTTTTAAAATAAATATATATCAAATCAATTGTTTAACAAATACTTGTTGAACTCCTTTTAATGGCAGATACTGTACTGGTTGCTGAGGACACAGTAATGAACAAAAGCCTTGCTTGAATGGGGTATCCATTTCTGAGATGAGATAGGTTAAATATCTCTTTTGGTATGTTTAAGAGAGGTTGAATATCTTTTGGTATGTTTAAAATCTGCTGTCTTTGATTTCTGTTGTATTTTGGAAAGATGTTTCATAGTATGACTAAATTCTTTTTCTGTGAACTTCTTATATCCATTACTCATTTGTCTGTAGGAATGTTGAACTTACAAATTTTCAGGTGCTCTATAATCATCATTAGGTAAACTGGCATTTTTTGTGTATTTCAGTTGAAAATATTTTTTCCAGGTTTGTCAACAGGAAAGGAAATCCTTAGAATTTCTGATTCTTAACACGTAATGGGAAATAGATTTACTACAATGTTTAATAAATGGCAGCACTGGTTTAAAATTTTTGGTTGTTTCTTGATTTTGTATACATTTGTATAAAATTCTTTGAAAAAAGATACTGGTGAACAACAAAAGTATAGTTATTAAGAGTTTCTTCGAGGCAGGTGTGGTGGTACACACCTGTAATCACAGTGACTTCTGAGGCTGAAGCAGGAGGATCGCAAGTTCAAGGCTGACCTCTACACCTTAGCAAGAGCCTGTCTCAAAATTAAAAAAAAAAAAAAAAAACGACTGGGGATATACTCAATGGTAGAATGTCCTTGGATTCAAGTCCCAATACTGGAAATAATAATAATGAGGGTGTGTAATGTAATAATGGGGATATGTAAAGCTTCTTGAGTTTGAATCCCATTCTATACTACTTTCGTGATCTTACACAAGTTCTAATGTCTTTGAATCTCAACTTCTTCATCTGCAAAATAGGCATAATAATGCTTGCTTTGAGATAAGATGATCTGTGCAAAGCATTCAGTGATTTTCACTCTTTCCTCTGGTGCTATTATAAATATGAAAACTGGTAGAACTTATGTAAGAAGTGGTAAGTAAAATTGTTTTCTTCTTTTTGGTGTGTATATGGGAGAGAGATTGGGGAGTGAACCTGAAGCTGCATCCCCAGCCCTTTTTATTTTTTTATTCTGAGGCAGAATCTCACTAAATTGCCCAGGCTGGCCTGGAACTTGTGATCCTCCTGCCTCAGCCTCCTGAGTAGCAGGGATTATAGATATGTATCATTTTGCCTGGCCCTTTCTTAAATTTTAACTTATGTAAACAGGCCTTTGAATAGATTTTGGAAGTTTCTGTTGTCTTTTGAATCTGGAATTTAGGAAAGAGCTGAAATCAAAGTTTTGATCTTAGAACAGTTTTCTCCCTTTTTTTTTTTTTTTTTTTGGTACCAGGGATTGAACTCAGGGGCACTCGACCACTGAGCCACATCCCCAGCCCTATTTTGTGTTTTATGTAGACACAGGGTCTCACTGAGTTGCTTAGCGCCTCACCATTGCCGAGGTTGGGTTTGAACTTCTGATTCACCTGTCTCAGCCTCCCAAATTGCTGGGATTACAGGCATATGCCACTGCGCCTGGCCTTAGAACAGTTTTTTTGGGTGACCATGAAATAAGAAAAACTGTCCCTATATTTAAAGTCTATTGTCCTTGATTTCCATTGTATTTTGGAATTATGTTTCATAAAATGAAACGTGTTTTTTTGTTTTGTTTTGTTTTTTTGTTTCTGTTGAGAATACACAGGTGTGGCTAGGCTCCACACAGCCCGTTGCAAAGTTACATTGTCAGAAGTGTAACCAGCGGTGACTAGAGGCTTTCAGCTCTGTTTCTCTTTCCTTGGTCCCTTGACGTTAGTTTCCTCATGCAGAGGTCTCATTACTTTCTCCTTTTGATCCTTAGATGTTTTCGGTCTCTTAGATAAATATCCAATTTCTATTTCAAGTTTGCTTTGTAAACACTTTATAATCCTCAGAATGTCAAAAGAAAGAAGCAGTTAAATATTTATCAACTATACATTCTTGCTTAGCATCTTGCTCTATTTGAAGATGTGCCTTCCCCTGCGTTTGGCCCTCACTGAGCACAGAGTTACAGGCACTAGGAGATATTTTAGTGTAACAGTCTTTTAATGGCCTACCTGATTACTCTCTCCACATTTTATAAGTCATAGATTGGGCATCTTGACTTTAGATGACATATGGGACTTGGTCTCTACAAATACATTAAACTATCCTTTCCCCTTTGGAACTGTGCCAATCTCAATTTTGCTTCCAGGAGAAAACTGCCTCAGGGGACATAGAGATCTTTGGTATTGTTTCTTTGCTTGTTAACTCAGGAGGAATTTTCCTCTTTTAGAAAACACCATATATAAAAATAAGGATTTGCATGGTAAATAAATTAGAGAAGTGCTTATTTTTAAAATCATACAGATCCTTCAAAGATTTGTTACTTTATTAGCCTTGTGACTTCAAAATCTGAAATTTTTGGTTGCTACACAACTCTTCTTAAAACACATTGATTGTGTAAAATGTGATACATACTCATTGGGATATAACTTGCCATTGTGTCACAGTGTGAAGCCAGGATTTGAAACCTAGCACAAACCCTCTATTTGCCCATAGTATAAGTATGCTTAAAGGCAATCCCCTGTTAATGTGGTATTGCCTCGCATTAATTACATACCCTGTGTCTCAACGAGGAAGGAATGAGGAAAACACCAATGACTAGAACCAAGAATATGTACTGTTATGTGACAGAGCATTGATCTAAGCAGATGATGTGATTTGTAGCAAAGTGGGGCACAGCCACCTTTGTAGGAAATGAGATGCAGCATAATATCATACTAATGCCATAGTAAAACTGTAGATACACACAACTGGGCCAGCTCAGTTCCCAATAGAACAGGCTTCTGTGGGTGAATCAAGTAGGTAGCAGGTAACTGTGGGTTCTTTGCAATATTGTTTTACTTTTGTGCTTATGTTTCCATTCTTTTAACACTTTTATGGACAGTGCCAGAATTTCTAGTAGGTGAAGTTCATCGTGATCATAAGACAATTGAGAACCATTGGTTTACTGTGCAGCTTCTGAGTTTGGTTCTGCTCTGTAGTTTAGTATAGCTGTCTTGTTTTTGTAAGCATTTATTCTGTCTAGGCCTTAGCTCCTTCTGCTCTAAGCTGAACAGAATCCCACAAAGCACAGTTTATAACAAAATGGCTGTAGACCCCATCTCTCTGGTTGTAAAGGCTGTTCTTTTCTGACCACACTGCAGACCACACTCTTCACAATGTCATGGTTAGTAATGATAGCGAGAACTTACATTGATATCATAAATTGATGTTTCTAAAGTACTTTCACAGCTCTGTTGCTTTTTGAGTTTCAAATATCTCTGAGTTACAGGTAGGACAGGTATGATTTTAGCATCAGTTTTATAGATAAAGAAATTAAAGCATGGCATGTTTGATCTACCCAAGAAAATAAGCACGGAAAGTTTGACCTGCTCAAGATCACTTGGCCAACACATGGTAAGACCTGAATTCAAACCAAGCTTTTGACTTCAGACTCCATGATATTTTCTTAAAATGTAGATTTTTTTTATAGATATTTAGAATAACAAAGATATCTATTCATAGGCAAAAAGCTTTATATTCTGAAATTTAATGTAATTTGTCCCAGCCTTTAATTAATGTAGTTCTGTTTCTTTTTTATAATTCACAGGGAATTAACATCATAATCCCCAAATGATTATTGAGCACCCATCTGTTGTTGGCTCAGTGTTGGGTACTCTACTACAAATTCAAGTCGCTATCTAGGCCTTTTTAAGTTTCCAGTTGAATAAACTCAAACAACACATGAACACATTGAAAGTTTTCTTCTTCTAAAACAGATCTGAGGTGAAAACATTCTTAAACAATGCTAAAAGAAAAAATTATATCTTTCTATAATCCCCATTTTCTACCAACTTCCTACCAAAGCAGACTATTCTAAAGGATGCAGGAATAATCATAATGTTTTGTAGAAATTTTGTATTTTTCCTGAATAACTATACATTCTCTTAATACTAGTGAAAAACTTTTTGGCTGTTTGCCTTTAGGATTTGATTGACTAACCTATCTTAACAGAAATGAGAAAATCTCAGGAGGCCAAGGATACTATTTGGATCTCAAGGTATATTTTAAGACTCTCTGTAATGTTTCTCATCATAAGAAACCTTCTTCAGGAAACCTTTGCATTACAGGTGTTTTTTTTACTGTGCTCAGAACAGTCAGAAAGCAAATTGCCATCCTTGTCAGAGAACACCCTGTGGGTATTATGTGTCACAGAGCAGGAAGGAACCAGAAATTCAGCTCTGCCCCTGAAATTCTCTCTCTCTGAGGGTAAGCAGTCAAAAGCATCTCAAATCATTCAAAAGGAAGTTAAATTAGGATTTGAACTAACTAAAAAGCAAATCACAAACAGATCGGTAATGTTCATTCTGAAAAAGGAGATATGTTTTAAAGGGAAATTAATTTGAAAAGTTCAGAGCTACAAAAAGAGGCTATAGTATTTATAGAGGAACATTTCCATTATTCAGTTCTTCTCTGCTTCTTTTTTTCTTGTTGTTAAATAATTTCTGTGTATTCCTCAAACCCTTTTTTCAAGGATCTGAAGTCCTTGTCTGCAGTGTTCCAGGAAACATGCAGCTGTCTAACCACAGAGCTGCCTTCAAGGAGGAGCCATTTCCATCAGGCTCTGAGGCCTACATTCTAGTAGAGAACTCCAAGTCTTGCCGTAGCACACTCTGCTACAACCAGGCTCCTAATCCAGCTGGAGCATATGCAAGTTCTGAGGCAGGACTTTTCTCAGTATACAACCCAAAAGATTTCTGTGTAGTCAGGAAGGGCTTCTTTCCCTTTTCCCATCAACAAAATTACCAGTAATAACAGTCTCAGCTCTTTGGAACATGGAGAGGTGGCATAGAAGATTTGTGCTCTTTGTCTTGCTGCCTCTCTGCCCTGTAGCAGCAGTGCACACTACAAAAGGCCTTAGCCAGCCTTTGTGTGAAACAGGAAGGGTGAGAGTTACCTCTGATCTGTGCAGCACACACCATGTCTCCTCAACATTCTGTCATTGAAACCACTTCCTTTAGGTCCAAATAATAATAATCTGCTCTCTTCACTTTTCAGTGATTTCACATCTGTTTCAGTACCCATTGTGTGAAATCTTTTTATTCTTAAAAGCAAAGGGTAATCACCCTAGGTTAAGGACTACCTCTCTGTGGCATACTTCCTTCCTCCCATCTGAGGTGAACACTCTAAAGTAAGGCAGTCTGGATGCCCAGAGTGACAGCGCTAAGTCACAACACTGGAGCTGGATGCAGTGGGGATATACCTGTAATCCCAGTGACTCAGGAGGCTTAGACAGGAAGGTTGCAAGTTTGAGCTCAGCATTAGCAACTAAGCAAGACCCTGTCTCAAAAAATAAAAGGATGTAGATGTGGTCCAGTGGTTAAATGGTTCGATCCCAGGTACCAAAAAATATAAAAGGACTGGAGATGCAGCTCAGTGATAGAGTACCCCTGAGTTCAATTCTTTATACCAAAACCAAAAAAACCAAAAACATACAAAAAAACCCCCACTGGTTCACGGGTATTTTCTCATCAGTACATTTTGGCTTTGAAATGTGATGATTCTACAAGATTTCCTGTTAGTGCGATTATGGTGATGAACAAAAGTAGGAAGTAAGCCAGGCACAGTGGCGCACGCCTGTAATCCCAGCACTTAGGGGGGCTGAGACAGGAGAATCATGAGTTCAAAGCCAGCCTCAGCAACGGCGAGGCGCTAAGCAACTCAGTGAGACCCTGTCTCTACGTAAAACACAAAATAGGGCTGGGGATGTGGCTCAGTGGTGAGTACCCCTGAGTTCAATCCCCAGCACCAAAAAAGAAAAGTAGGAAGTAAACTTACTGTATTCTTTGGAGTTTTTTGATAAATTCTAAATTTTAGGAATTCACTATGAAAATCACTGTAATTTTGTATGTATAATTTTAGCTTATTGAAATGAAAACAAAGCTTTTTTAAAAATTTTTATTTTTTAGTTGTAGATGGACACAATACCTTTATTTTATTTATGTGGTGCTGAGGATCGAACCCAGGGCCTCACATGTGCTAGGCAAGCACTCGGCCACTGAGCCACACCCCCAGCCCCAAAACAAAGCCTCTTAAAATAAGTAAAATCATGTAACCTTTGGACTTTGCAGAGACAAATTTTTAAGTAATCATCATCAACTAGAGGTACGTCACTTACCAAAAAATGAAAAGTAAAATTAGCATAATACATAGCAAAACCAAACAGTAACAGCATAGTTAAGCTTAAAATAGGAAACCAAGTGGATTTTTTTTTAAGATGCCTAACTAAACAAGGCATATGACGAGTCAGAATTCTCATCTTAGACTTGTACTAACTTGCTTCTGAAACTCCAGGCTAATTTTAGTTGAAGATGTCTAGAAGCAGGTTATGTTACCCAGCTGTTGAGTTAACTCCATCTCCTTCATGTCTGTCTTAGCTGTACATTCCAATGCCGGTTCATAGTAGGCATTCTAGATATGTGGAGAGAACTCTGGAATTACTATATTTGAATTCAAACTGGAACTAAGTAGAAGGTACATTAAATGTCAGTCGTGAAAAAAAATTTTTTTTGCGTGTAATATGGTCTCTTTAAGACCAGCCCAAACTCAGCTGCTGTTAGAAATGGAAATAGTTAAACTTTTGAGAATTTAATTACATAGGTAATTTTAGGTAGTTTTAGTGCATTGATTTCAGTATATTGAACTTATAAGATATTTCATATGTAAGATGCCTTTAAATATTGTTAAGTCTCTTCATATATTACAACTAAATTTTTCATTAATATTGCATGGATTGAGGAATAATAGTATTTTTAAGACTAGAAATAAGGGCTGGGATTGTGGCTTACTGATAGAGCACTTGCCTAGCACGTGTGAGGTAGTGGGTTCAATCCTCAGCACCACATAAAAATAAATAAATAAAATAAAGGTATTGTGTCTGTCCACAACTAAAAAAGAAAAATTAATAAATAAAAAACTGGAAATAAGTCCAATAGCCCCCACCCCAAAAAAAATCCTTTGGAGAGCAAATTTATTTTTCCTGACTACATGAAGACATCATTTTCTTAATGATAAAGTCACGTTACACCAACTTGGGACTGGGGTCGTGGCTCGGTGGTAGAGCACTTGCCTGGCACGTGTGAGGCAACTGGGTTTGATCCTCAGCACCACATATAAATAAATAAATAAAAATTAAAGTATTGTGTCCATTTACAACTAATTTTTTTTTTAAATTCCATCAACTTAAACTGAAATTGAGTTGTGTGGCCCATGAAACTGATTTATGCTCAGATTTAAATATTAAGTTAATGTGAAAAATCATACCCATTTTTTTCAGACAAGGAAACTACTAAACATGTATTTTGGTTGCAGTTTTTAAATTTTGTCATATTAAAATAAGGGGATATTAGTTTTAAATATCTTTAAACTTAGCTGAGTAAGTCCCAAGCTTTTAAAGTTTTAAAGCCGAATTCAGAAAATGTTTTAAATTTTAAAACAGAATTACTATTGAGATACTGCTATTTCCAAAATGACATTTGGAAACAGAAGTATCTCAACAGTAAACATTTCTGGATATTTTGTTGACCTTGCTTCCTGACATCCTCAAAAGCAATCACAGTGGTTGAAATTTAATCAGTATTTGTTGAATGAATGGATTTTTGCCCCCTACCTTCTTCTAAAATTTTGTAAAGGTATACTAGAAAAAGGGAGTACCAGTCTACTGACTGTCCATGCCAGTGGTTTTAGAGAGTGATCTTTGGACCCTTTAATTGTCCCTAAGGTGGTTTTAGGGGACCACAAATTTAGACAACTTTCATAATAGCAGTAGGACGTTTGCGTTTTTCATTTCTTTCCCCCTAAGCATGCAGTAGAGTTGCTGGAGACTGTATGATGTAGGAGATCCTAGATTGTGTACAGTGTTTTAAACAGTTACGAGAATTCAGACATTAAAGAGATTACATAAATGTATAACGATGCCTTTCTTCCACATTTTTGTTTTGGAAAATAGTTATTTTCATAAAAGTGTTGCTTAGATTAACAATGGGTTTATTGTTAAGTGAATAACTTTTTTAAATTATTTTTTTTAAATGTGAAATAACAAAAGAAATAACCCACATTAAAAGAAAAGCAACTCTTTGAGATGGTATCTTCAATAATTTTTAAGAGTTAAATAGTTAGAGAAATAAGTTTTGGCAAATGCATGTACCCATGTAACTTACACCCTAGTCAAGATGTGGAACTTTTCATTACTTCAGAAAGTTCCTATTGCCTTCCAGTCCATCCCTATCCTCCATAGACAGCCACGGCCTTGATTTCTGGCACTATAGATTAGTCTCGTCTATTTTTGAACTGCATTGCAAGTGGAATCATATAGTATATACTGTTGTTTTATGGGGGTTTTTGTTTGTTTATTGGGATTTTGGGCGGAGGTGGGTCTGGCTTTAGTCACTCAACATTGTATTTTTGAGAATCATCCCTATTTTGTAAATCACTGTTCATTCCTTTTTATTGGTGAACAGTATGCCATTGCTTGAATATGCCACAATTTGCTTGTCTGTACTCCTGTTGATAAACATTTAGGTGGTTTCCAGTTTGGAATTAGAAATAAAGTTGCTATAATTGTTTTTATAGATATATTTTTGTGGACATATTTTCATTCTTGTCACTGTATAAGAGAGTTCTCAAGTGCTAGGGGAGAAGGGTGCTTTTTAAGTATTATTATTACTTTTAGTTATATACAGCACCAGGATACATGTACCCTGACATTATCACAAAAGCGCGGAACACAACCTGTTCCGATTCAGTCCCTAGCACTTCCCCCCTCAATCTCCCAACCCCATTATGATACTGTTCCCCTGTGTGCCATTTTACATTACTACCAGCAATACTTGAGAATATTAGTTGCTTTACATGCTCACTGACATATGGTGTTGTGTGGTGTCTCATTATGGTTTTAATTTACTTCCTTTAATGATTTTGAGCACTTGTCTGTATGTTTATTAACACTGTTGTATCTTCCTTTGTGAAGCATCTGAGGATTTTGTTCACTTTAAATTGGATTATATGTTTTTGTAATATTGACTTGTAGACATTTTTTATATATTTTGGATACCAATCCTTATGAATATATGTATCATGAATATTAGTGTAGCTTACCTTTTCATTTCCCTAATAATGAATAGATACCTTTCTTCTTTGTGTAAACACAAATTTTTAATTTTGATGAAGTCTGCTTTATAATTTTTCTCTTAAGTTAGTGCTTTTTGGGTCCTCACTAAGAAATCATTACCTACTCCAAACATTTAACTACTAATCTTATGTTCTTTAGTATCACTGATGGTATGTTCTTCTGGTTAACTTCATCAGTATCTTTGATGAGAATGACAGAAAAATGGAAGGTATTTAAAGCTCATCAGAAATTCTGTGATGTGACATTTTAGTTTCTGTAGGCTCATAAATAGCCTTTTGTTATTGACTATAAAAGAATTATATTATAAATGCATTGTGGGACAGTTTACTCATCCTAGAACCCTAAATACAAAAAACTAATAGCCATAAATTTTATCTCAGCAACACTTACTATAGTTCTCACCTGTTGTAGTTCTGCCATTCACTGCAGGTTGAACAAAGCTTAGAATCTAGTGGGAATAAAGTTAAGTAAATCCTCAATGATAGGATGGTATGTTTTTTAAAAATGAGTGGTAAGTAAGAAAGTTTGTAGAAACTTTTATCCATTTAGATGGAGAGAATAGGTTGCAGTCTGTATGGTTCCATATACCCTAACCAGGACAAAGAAGGGATAGAAAGAAGAATGGTAATTTTTCAACAAAGGTATATGATACTTTTCAAATGACTTGGGATGAGCTTAGTAGGCTTTACACACACCATTTCCTTTTTTAATCTTTTTTTTGAAGGATAGGTTTGTGAACTGCATCCCAAATGAACCATATAAAGATTTTTACAGTATTTTTGATGCATAAATGACATAATACTTTATTACCACAATAATTTAATCTATCTTAATTTTAAAATCTAATCTTCAAATTTGTGACTATAAATGTATTTTATAGTTTATTTCTAATGACTTTGTAATATAGAAGACTGTTTCAGTTTGGGTGCTTCATAAAGATCAGTAGGACAATAGAAATTAAAAGATATAAACTGTGTTCACTAAGATTAAATTGAGACTTAATAGAAAGAAGGATGGGGGATTGGGGTTGTGGCTCAGTGGTAGAGCGCTTGCCTACCATGTGTGAGGCACTGGGTTCAATTCTCAGCACCACATCAAAATAAATTTTAAAAAAAGGTTCATCCTTAACTAAAAAACATGTATATTAAAAAAAAATGGATTAGGGGAAGAGGAGAATAATTCTGATAGTTGAGAAGTGATGAATATATGACCTGCAGATACACACACACACACACATATACCACATGTTAAATACACATGACATGTATACACACAAATTTTCATTATTAAAGATGTATTAAAGTCTGTTTCTCTGTGAAGTTATTTTCTGAGATGTTTGGTTCATTCTTTTGAATTTGAATCTGAGCTAAGAATTGGGTTGTGTTTTGCTTTTCAAAATATTCAAATGAATATGCTGGTACTTAAAATTAGGATTTCTGTAGAATATTGAATAACATTGAACATGTTTATTTACGTGCAAGTGAAAATGTATTTTGAATAAATTGGTTTTGAAAATATTTTTCAAGAAATAATGTAGAGACAAAAAATAATCACTTTTCTTTTTATCTCACTTGCTCTTTATTCATGTGTGTCATTTTTTTCATTGTTTTTCTTTCTTTGGCTCCTTTTTAACTTGAGACATAACATAAAACCATTTCTTTTAACACATTACCTGTCATGCCAAATTCTCAGTACCATGGGGAACACAGAGGAGAAGCTGTACTCTGCAACCTGGGGGAGTAGGGATTACTAGTGAGGGGCAGATATGCACAGAAAGAACAGAGGGATGAAGACAGGAAAGTAAAGAATTGTGAAAATTAAGCAGAGCATGGAACGAGCCAGCCTTGTTGTTCTAAGAACGTTTGTGTTTCTGTTAAAATCCCATTGTTGACGACATGAGTTTGAGATTATTCCTAAAACTTAGGTGCAGAAGAAAGGACTGAAAGGAACAGCATGCTTAAAATTTCCAAGGATATATTTGGTAGGAGAAAGTACCCTCAGATCTGAAGATAAGTCAGTTTCAATATCATTTAATAATGCCAATGGAACGATTAAAGCGCAGTAAAATTAAATATGAGATTTTTTTTTTGTATTCTCTTTCATCATTTTAATTAAATGAAAAATATTATTTGAACAGAATTGGCCTAACACTTTCACCCAGGTCATATGACATTAAAACAAAGAATACCAGTGAACTATTAAGTAACAGGAAAGAAAGCTCCTAAGTTGTTTGTGCCTTAAGGCCAGTCTTTGTTTAAACAGAATCTTTGTTTAATATCTCCCATCCCCTAACCAGAAGTTCTGAGGGAGAAGCTTACCAGTTTGAAAAATTTGGGGTTGTATTAATATCAGACCATAAATGAGATCCACCACCAGCAACAAGCATCCTCCTTATGCAAAACCTTACTAAGCGGCTGTAACACTGTGCAAAACTGCTTCATATCTGCTTTTGTCTTGGCTAATAGAAATAACTTCATACCTACCTTCTGTGAAAACCTTTACGTAGTTATGAAGACTGTTCCATAAGCAGCTACTTTTCTACATCACCTTTAAAACTGTAATAATTATACAGAAAGTAGTAAGAATTTTAAATCTTTAACAGCTCAGACAAAAAGATAAGATGATTTTTCTTAAAATAATAACAGCATAACAACAACATCAGAATCCACTTTATGTTGAAGTTTTTCTGCCTGCTAGACCCTGGGCAGAATGTTTCATATCACTGACCAAGTCCCATATTTTAAAAAAATTTTATACACACACACACATATTTTCACACAATATGTGCACGCAGGAGTATGTATGTGTTATTGGAACAAAATTTTCACTAGCAATACCTACCCTTGCTAGATACATTCTATTTCATTTTTTTAAAAAATGGTGGTTACATTAGCCATTAAATTGAGTTGGCCCCAAGTTTATAAAACACTGCTCTGTAAGCGTCATCTCCATGGAACCCCACCATGCCCTTATGAAATATTAGCATTGTCACTTTCTAAGTGGAAACATTAAACTTGAAGTAGTTGGATAATTACTTGTTCAAGTTTACACTGTCAGTGTGAAGAATCCCAGTTCTATCACTTCTTTCTTCTGTGGCCATGTGCAAGTTATTTTATGAGAGTGCTTGATTTATAGGACTGTTTTGAATATTGAATGAGGTGGTAGTGATAGCCCTTTAAGTGATTAACACAGGCTTTAAAATAGAGTAAGCATTTGCTGAACATTAGCCATTAGTATTCAAACACTTCATCCTGGTAGAGCTCATTTAAAGTTAGCTCAGGGATATTTTGATGTCACAGGACTTCTGAAAGTACTGCTAAAAAAAAAAAAAAAAAAAATCCGGCTCTGAACTTTTCCTATTTCCTTTAGGCAAGGAGTCAATGATCAATGGCATTTTAAAATAAAACAGAAGTTAAATAAAAATGTAGACTACTGTTAAGCTTCCTGGAAGCATGCGTAAAAAAAAAAAAAGTTGGAGGGAGAAGTCCCCTGTCATGTAAGAAAGGGAACAGGAAGGGCTCAGAGGGCATGGGAATCCTAGAGTCACAAGGTTCCAAAACAGAAACAAGAACAAATCCCTTAAAGGGACCTCTTCTTTATGTAGAGATGTGAGCTTGAGATAGATGTGTATAGTGGGTCATTACAGAACTGGAAATTAAAAAAAAAATTTTGTAGGGTGGGGGAAACTTAACCAAGATACACGACACAAAAGTTTTTAAAAGACATTTCTATAAAGGCTTTTTTTTCTTTAACCGGCAAATGTGGGCTGATGATATAGTTCAGTGAAGAGCACTTGCCTAGCATGTATGAGGCCCTGGGTTCTATCCCCAGCTCTTGGGGTGAGGGACAGGAGAATATCAGCTTATACATATACAGGCACAAATACAGTCTTACAAATTGATAGGAAAACCAGAGATAAAAATAGTATACAGATGTGTAAATTCAAATGTTAAACATAAAAAGATGTTCTAACTGAACAGTAGTCAGGGAAAAACAAAATAAAATAGCATGACATCACTTTCTGACAAAACTTAAGCAAAACACCTATTGATACCAGCTGCTGATGGGGGATGTGGGAAGAAAGACACCCTCACAGATTATTGATGAAATAGGAAATTGCTAAAACCTTCTCAGAAAGCAATATGACATCTGTGGAAGCAGGAGATAGAGCTACTTCACTCTTACTTCTGATACTCTATCACATAGAATTGAAAGCATCAGTTTAAATAAGAATATAATGTATTGAGATGTTTGGTTATGGCAAAAGAACAGGCACAGTGAATGCCTTTCATAGAGAATGACAATATGTTTTGATATAATTCTTATGGAATATTATACATTGATAAGAATGTTTACCATTTAATGTGAGCAAATTCCCATAAAATACAAATGGTAAAAGCAAGCCAGAGAGAAGTACGTGTAATGAATATTCTGTTTTGGTATATTAAAGTCAGAAAGCCCTTTTGTGCACACATGCGTGCTCTATGTGTAACTACTTGGAAACCTGGAGAAAATAGAAATAGCTTCTTTATAGCATTACTAATAGACTGGTAAGCAACAAGAACAAAGGTGATATAGACCACATAAAAAATAACACCGGGGAGAAGACTACATAAAAAATAAAACCAAGCCAGAGTGGTGGCACATGCCTGTAATCCCAGCACTTTGGGAGGCTAAGATAGGAAAATCGCGAGTTCAAAGCCAGCCTCAACAACGTCGGCAAGGTGCTAAGCAACTCAGTGACACTCTATCTCTACGTAAAACATAAAATAGGGCTGGGGATGTGGCTCAGTGGTTGAGTACCCCTGAGTTTAATCCTTGGTACCAAAAAATAAATAGGTAAATAAAATACAACCAGGAGGTTGGGGGCAGCTCAGTGGAAGAGCATGTGTGAGGCCCTGAGTTTGGTCCTCAGTCTGGCCAAAACAAAAAGTTTTAAAAACCCCTTCATGCATGCTATGCTACTTAAGTAAAGTTACTTGTGTGCACATGTACATGTGCCTAAAGACATAAGGTAAAAAGGTAAGTACACTTGTATCTATCAACTTGAAGGGGTGTCCTTGATATATTTAGTGAAAAAGTGATGTGAGCTATAAGGTGATATTTCAATAAAAATGTATATACTTGCATGTGCTGGTTTGAGCAGAGAGAACAGTGTGGAAAAGAGCCCCAGGAAGACTAGATTTGCTCTTTATCAGTGGATTATTTTGTTTGTTTTATTATAATGTATTTTTTAGTAATTTGAAAAAATAGCCACATACTTTTTTGCTCATTTGATTTTGTTTACTACTACTTGGTACGTGCTTGAGAAGATTGTTTTTTGTTGTTGTTGCATTATATGTTTTTTATAAGATTGTTGTTGTTTTATATGTTTTGGTTTTGATATAGAACTTGAATTCATAAAAAATTTAAGAATGAGATTACCAAATTTTGGAATGAAGACATTTAGCTTTCTTTTGGAGTGACTATTTAAAAATGACGAAGTGTTTTTATCTTGTTCATTGGGACAATATTGAAAAATAGTTGATTTTTTCACTTATAAAATATAATGATAATAATCTTCCTAGGTAGATGATTTGTTTAGCAAATCATACTATACATAGAATCACAAGACCTGTGTTCGACTGGGAAAAAGTTACCTGCAGTGCAGGTAGTGAACAAAATATTTATAGTATACAAATTGGTCTTACAAATTGAAAAGATGATTTAGTGGATAGATGTTGCTACCAATGACTATGAATGTTTTTATCCTAGTATGCTTGTATTTTATAAAAATAACAAAGAATTTAAAAAATTCATAAAAACTGATATGTAGGCTGGAAACTGAACTTTTTCTATTCCAGGAGACTATTTAAGTGTCCTGGGCATTATTTTTCTTAGTACAGATCTAGCTGCCAAACCAGGTTATGCCTTGCTAGACAATTAAGGCAGTTGTCTAGTTGTATAGCTTTGACTTAGGAGATTTGCCCCATGTTCTGCAGTGAGGCAGCAGCAGGACTGTGCTATGGGTTTAGTTCCCCAACCCACAGGTTTTATGTCCTCCATGAAAAAGACCCACCCCATATACACATATCTAAATATAATGATTATTATTATTTCTAGCTTGTCTATACATACATACATATACACACATATACATATATGTATATATACACACATGTACATATATATGTACATGAACATATATGTGTGTATATGTATGTATGTATAGACAAGCTAGATAGATAAATAGATATCTCCATACCTAAGGTCCAGAATAGCTCATGTGTGCCTCATGAAAATTAGTGAGCAAACTTGAACAGCAAGGCACATTTGGCACCAATTTTTAGCTTCATTTTGCCTGTCTTTGTTTCATCTACTGTTTTTCTAAAGATCTCAGTGAGCAAGCAGAGTTGTGTGTATAACCTAGCAATCCATGGAACAGAAAGGCAGTGGCCTGAGGTACAGCAGGTAGATGAAGTAGTCTGTGCAGTTTTCATGAATTTGTAGAGCTGTCCAGCAGAGCCTTTCCTATGGTTTCTGCCATCCAAGTCTCCTTTAAAGACTCGGGGGAAGGGTCGTGTTCTCCTGACTTAGCCTAACTTTTTTTTGTAAGGAGGATTTGAGCCCAACATTCATTAGTCACACTACATAAATTGATTTGGTTTGGTTTGGAGCCTATCTACAACAGTGTGTAGAAGGAAAATAATGGTGGAACATCAGGTGGAGCACTTTCCATCACAGAGATAAAACAACTCCAAGGAGACTTTTCATTTAAAACCAGTTACTGTATTGTTGTGGGGATAGTCATAATGTCATCTGTATAGTCCAAACTAGAACTAGGCATAGTACTGTCAGTCCCTGGTACAGGGTGCTTTTTCTCTGTGTGAAGGGGGAAAAAAGGAAGCATAGAATGTAGGATAATGACCCTCAGATCCACTCCAGCAGAAGAGAATCAGTGATCTGTGCCCTCGGCCTAAGTGTTCTGACTGCTGTCTCTTCTGTGCTGACTTCTGCCTGAACTAATACCACCACCCAGTGTCACTGGGACCTTCTCTCCTTTTTCATTTCTTTTTCTGGTGGAGGGAATGAAATTTTAAAATACGGAAACATATCCTTTTCAATGCAAATCACTTTTTAAAAATGTAATCTACTTATTTTTTAAAGTTATTCTCTTTCCCCCTGCTGCTTTAAATAACACCGCAGAAGATGTTACATTTTCTTGATGATTAGGCTGTGAGCCGTTTTGGTCTAACTTTATACTTTCAGAGTCTTTTGTACTTCCCCCACAATCTTCAGAGAATACATTCCTTTTGTTTTCAAAAGTAATTAGAGAACCAGTATGTCCAATAAAGTAGCCACATGTGACTTTTGAGCACTTGAAATGTGGCTACTATGAATGAGAAACTGAACCTTCACCATATCACATCTTAATTGATATAACTTAAATTATATAATGAAGATATAATCCATTAAACACAACTATGTTCTGTTAAGAATAGATTTCACTTTAAATGTTGAAAATAGTAGCTAAATTGAGGTGCACTCCAAATGTAAAATACACAGTGGATTTTGTAGACAGTATGGAAAAAGAATAAACCATTTCACTAATACTTTTTATATTGATTACATATTAAAATGCTAATATTTTTAATATATTGGGATAAATAAAATATTAAATTGTTTATTATATTCCTTTTTACTTGCTTAATGTGGCTACTACCTTCATATTTCTCGGGCAGGCTTTTCAATCCTGGCACTGTTGACATTGGGCCTGGATGATCTTTGTTGTGGGGCTGTCTTGTTCCTTCTAGGAGGTCCAGCAGCCCAACCTCCCAACCTCCCAGCCCCAGCCTCCAGCCTCTGCCAGAACCCCTGCTAGAGGTGGAATCTCTGGGCTCCCATTGTTGGAATTAATTGGAAAATAAGTCTTTATATCAGCTATACTAACATGAACTTTCACCAGTAGTCTACTAGTAAACCAAATTCTTTATGAAAGAGATAACATCTGCTAACTGGCTTTATAAATTCTAAAGTTCATTCAACAAATAGTTAAACTCCTATTCGAAGTTAGGTGTTGTCCTAGGCAGGCTGGACTGCACAAGGCTACATACAGCAATAAATGACTTGAGTTCTTGGGAGTTTACGTACCTTTGGGGGCCACGTAATCAACAGATAAGCAAGAGACCTATGTCATGTGTTGGTCAGTGCTCCGGAGGATGAAGCAGAGTTGCGTAGTACTCTGGTGGAGGGTGTCAGAGCGTTACAGGGATGGTACTGTTCCTGCCATCCCAGGCCTGACCTCTGTTACCCCAGAATCTCTTTTGTGCCTATGGTTCTCCAGACCTCCAGTTGCTTGGGTTTGTTCCAGGCTGTATAGTTCATTTGCCATTGCTTACAAGAGATGTTTTCCAGACACCTTTGCCTAGCTTCTGATAAGTCCTCCTGAGTGGAGGGAATTAAGGTTCCTTTTAGAAGTGGCACCCGGACCTGGATCCCAGTTTGAATTGCCCTGGGGGATACTCTGTGCTTTGACAGTCTGCCTAGTACATGTCCTGGTAGCCCCATGAGGCTGTTGACTTAGAGTGTGATCCCACAGGCCATTGTTTTCTTGCTACATCTGATCTGTTTATTGGACACAGTATGTGGATGGGAGGGAGATTTTGCACTTGGCTCTGCATGTACTACAAAGAAAACAACACAGATTTTATAATGACCACTTACTCTTTGAAATCCCTTTTACCTCTTCTTTCTGCTTGTGCTTAAAGTACACAATGTTCCAGATTACCTGCCTTATAAATGAATAATAATTTAATTTTTATAAAATACCACAAAAAGTCATGTGTATAGGAATGAGTATAGGATATTTTCAGGTAGGACTCTTGGTATGGCAATTTCTGAACTGAAAGAAATGCCTCCAAAATATTTGTTGTTTTCTTGCCTTTCTGCTGTCCTTGTCTTTAATCAGAGCAGGACACATTTAATGTAAACATTCATCGGGGGAATTATAGCCCTCTTTCAGTCTTTACAAAGCTTATTTTGGGTTCACGATTTCCTAGATATTTTACATTTCTGAATTTTTCATAGTCAGGAAATGGAAAATTTCACTTACATACATCTCCAGAATAGTACTTCATATGCACCTGGTGAATAACAGCAGAGATCTGTATTGCTGGTATCCACAGTTCATGTCACAGAGCTCAATAGTCTTGGAAAATGGGGAATGTGATTTAAATACCATCTGTGGCCATTTATCCAGCAGCTTGGTTAGATAACAAATCTGCTAAATGAGCAGTGTGTGTTCCTGACAAACGAAAAGAATTTTACCATAGATAATTTTAAATAATATTGTTTATTTTAAATTTTTAAATTTTATTAACTTTTATAATCAAATTAATGTTTAGTGTGGAAGTTCTTTTAGAAGGTACACGTCTTTTGTTTAACATTGTCTTTGATATTTGATTCCATGGATATATTTTCAAAGGCCACAGGAAAATTGGCATCTCTTGCCATAAATGGGAAAAGAATGAATTGTTATTCACTGTTTTAGGAAGTTGGTGTGAGCATCTCCTGCCCTCCTGTCCTATGATGATGCTATTCTTATCTGTGGAAATGGACTTAGTCCTGCCCACCAGGCATGCCATGCAGTCACCTGGACTCTTATGTGCTGTTCAGCCAAGCCAAAGTCCTTCTGCCACTGATAGCCACCATCCCTCTGGCTACTTCCAAACCTCTGCAGCAGCTTTGAGGGTGCTCTTTCTGTCAAGGTTTATTTAGTAAAGGGTTTTCCAATATGTCCAGAGTTGCTCAATTTTGTTCAGTGTTTTTGTCCTGGAAGTGCTATATGTGATACGGGACCTAAATTTTACTTAGGCTTTTATAGTTTGTTTGCATTTTCTCATTTAATTTCATAAAAATCTTTAGTTTCTGTTGATGGTATTTTGATCATACTGTTTAGAAGCTAGTGTACAATTATTTGTTAAATATCAGAGTATGGCATTTGTGTTCTTGAATCACAACAACTAGGTTAGATGTGACAGTGCATAAAGAATAGTGTCCCTCTGAGGTGATTCAGACAGCTGGACCCCAAGGACAGGGAAAGACTAACAGAATTTGGATCCATGCTGTGGTGAAGACAGAGGGCCTGTTGATTTGCTACAAAACTTTTTAGGAGCCAGAAGAGCAGTAAACAGGCACAACCCTAGATTGACTGCTTTGCTCTGTGACAATGCACATTTTAAAAGTGTCTTTACATGTGTGCCACCACCCCATATTAATGACAACAGGTTTTCCTTTCCAATGTCAATGGCATTAAAATGAACTCTCTGTTTTTCTTTTCTTTTTTCAGAACAAGTTTGCCCTCTCCCATGTTTTCCAGAAATGACTTCAGTATCTGGAGCATCCTCAGAAAATGTATTGGAATGGTAAATTAGCTGTCTGTTGCATCATATGGCATTCAGCAGATAGAGGTGTAATTCATTGCATATCCTTTGGAAGGGACTCTTAACCAGCTTATATGAAAATGATGCACAGCAATGTTTATAGAAACCTACGAGAGTCAAAAAATCTCAAAGTCTTAAGATTAGTTTTCCTGGCAGAATTTGAACCACTCTTTATGCAAGTTAATATGGCTTTAATGTGGCATTTCTTCACAAGAAAATAAGAAAAAGCTCTTTTTTTCTATTGTCACACATTTTTATTTTCACATAAACTTATCCAGAAATTCTTTCAAAGAACAAATCATTCACCACATTGTAGAGTATGATTTCACTTACACTTTCGTGCACAAAGCAAGCTTTCGTACTTTGATTTTATAAGTGCGGCATATTAAACATTTGGGATATGTCTCTGCTTCGTTATCTGTGCAGGTGAGTTTGATCTTGGGGGAACACGAGGAGATGGCAACTTTTCCCATTATATAACTCCCTGAATTTCCTTTAAGGTAGTAGTCAACACTGCTTAGGCTAGAATTCTGAGTAAAATTCTCTTAATTCTTGGTGTGACTACCCAGAAAGATGAAATTTTTAAACCACGGGTCCTGAGGTGCCAGGGAATCTATCTATACATTACCTTGATAAATGTTGGAATTTACCCCCAGAACTTTCCCTGCACTGAGAAGTAGAGTCACCTTCTGAACATGTCCTCTGATGCTTGAAATCCTTTAAGTGCTGATGTGCCACTTCAGCATTTTTCAATGGCCTCTGTTCTCTGAATAGGGTGATGTCATCTGAGACTTCCTAAGATCATTTCCAAGGAACTCATTCCAGATATATTCCTTTTAAACAAATGTTTTCCAGATCCTGAATAGAAAATAATTTTAAACTTTGTACACTGATAATGAGGGCTTTAATCCCAGCTGGACAATTTCCTTGAGACCATGGACCAGTTGTGGTACCTTCCTGTGTGGTGCAGCCTCCTGTGTGAAACCAGGATATATCTTGTACTTGCAAGTGCATTGAGAAATGGATGATTTCTCACCTATCAGCACTTAATCACAGATGAGAGAAGAATTGCTCTAAAAGTACTTTAGGATTTAGCAAATGCACATAGATAAATATATAGTTAAATTATACATGTTAGTCACTTTGGAACTGAAAATTTCAAGACAAAAAAATATATCATTAAGAGTCAGTATTGTACAAACCCTTAATAAACATTTACTTTTATGATCCACATGCAATTATGTATATGCATGTGCCTAAATTAAAACCATTTTCACAAATAAACACTCATCCCTTCCTCAAATGGCATTTTCTATATTTAAATAGCATTGACTCCAATTCATTAAATTGAGAATCATTGTTCTGGGGTCCCTATAGACTTGGTACCACATCTAAGGCCATTTGGTCAAAGGAGTGTATGGAAATGTCAAATATGGTCTTTTTGGCCATTATGGAAAACAGTCTTCTGAGCTTCTCTTCTCTGGGTTCCTCCTGTCTCGCTTGGTGTCAGCTGCAGTGCTGGTGTCATAAATCGGTTAGTGCAGGTTCCCAGCAATATGTCTAATATATGTCCTTAGCAAACATTCTGTCTAAATTGGGACTAACCATTCTTTTAAAAGTTTCCAGTTATGTTAGATCATACCTGTCATTCTTTGAAAGATACTTAAATTTTCTAGAACATGGCCTTACCTTTTATTTTTAGGCACAGAACTATTTTTGTGGGGCCGTGTTGGTGGGAGAGTGGCGAGCATAGCTGTCTTCAGAACTACCTGTGCAAATAAACACCTATTCTGAATCATAAATAAAATAAAGCAAATAAAAACAGAATGGTTTGAGTTGAAAAGGCTCTACAGGATATTTTGAAAGCTTACCTATAGAACTTACTGACCAAAAGCATGGGGAGAAAGCTTCTGGCGAAATAGTATCTTTGGAAAGAGCTCTCTGCTGAAGTTTATAAGAGACCAACATTCTAGAAGATTATTAAAGTGGCTTGAAAGGAAATCCCCCAGCACTTGGAGGTGTTGTTTTGGGGCACTGTCCTTCATAGGATCCCTTTGCTTTTTTTTTAGTTGATGGGCTTTTATTTTTATTTATTTATATGTGGTGCTGAGGATTGAACCCGGTGCCTCACACATGCTAGGCAAACACTCTACCACTGAGCCATAACCCCAGACCCAGGATCCCTTCTCTTAGGCAACAAAAAGAATCAGAAGGTCTAAGGGCTGGGCAGCAGTAGAGATTTTTGAAAACATATCTTGAGTAGAAATGCAAATGTTATTACGACAGTAAAATTTTAAAAAGTTGATTTTTGGTATCAAATCCCTCTAATATCTGCCTGTTTCCACCCCCAAAGAAAATAGGTCAAAATGTAGAAAATAGTACTATCCATAGGTTATAATACACAATGAAGAAATTTTTTAAAAAATTCCCCATTTCACATTCATGATTCCATTACAATTAATAATCCAAATACTTCATTTCAGGTCCTTTTTGTGGGGTCAGTCTCAGTTATAGAAATCATATACATACCCTTCATCTGTAATCTCTCTTTCCTTAGCTTATCTACCTAGTTATTTAATTTAGTAGCAAGAGATCAGAAAATGTGACTTTGAGTTCTCTCTGCTCATGCCATCACTGTCAGCTTAGGGAGCATGCCATGTCAGAGCATCCCCACATGGCAGCCCCACTATTCAGCATTGAATTGGGGGCTCCACCTCAGCTGTATTTAAAACAGTACCCTGTTTATGATATGATGATATAGTTTCACGGTGTAGTGTCATTTAAAATATTTGACTGTCAAAACTCACAAGAGATGTTTCTCTGCTAGGTATAGTGAAGGTCTAATTTTGTCTCAGGAAGGGAGGTCATTGTTTCTTCTTCAGGCATTTGTCCTCCAGAGCCTATGGCATTCTCCAGCAAGGCTCACCATCTCTCTCATCCCCTTCCACATGCATGCACATTTTGTTTTACTTGTTTCCAAAAAGCACATAGAGACTCAGGTCTGATGGCATACTTCTTTTCTTCTTCAAATATGTTTTGGATGGGATTATGTTACCAACATGTTGGATTATACTCCAGGAAATAAATACTTTACATAACTGGAATTCAATCCTAAATCTCTTTGTGGTTAAAGCTTCTAAACAAATTCCCAGCTCCTTCAAACTAATACTCATGTTGGCTGATTGTTAGAAGCCTTTGTTCCTTTTTTACTTACTTCCATTGTTCTTTTTCTGAAAGACTCCTTAATCTCATAGCCCAGTTCTAGTGTTTCCCTTGTTTTCTTCCTTTCCTCCATCCCTTGCTCTAGGGCTTTCTCTGCAGGGCTGATCTAGAGATTAGATTATAGGTGTTCATACTGACTGACTATGGAAACCAGTACCAGGACCTAGGGTGCAAAATTTAAGTAGGTGCTTATACCCAGGGACACACTGGCACCAACCTTGTGTTTGTTAATAGAGAAGCTTAGTGCTGAATTATTGTAAGAGAAGACAAAAGGTCAACAATATGCTGAATAATGACTTTTTATAATGAAAGTGTTGTAACGCTCTTTTGAAGAATCCAGTAGAATCCAGATAACGATAGAGATTTGATTGCTACCATAGTTATATTGGAGAAATACGTGAACAAGCTGTTTTTTAATAAGTGAAAAGTTATTGTTTTGTTTTCCTGTAACTAATATTTCCATTCCTTATTTCTCATAGATTATCCTAATTCCATATTTATATCTCTGAAGGTTTTTTATTGACTACTATCACAAAACAAGTATAAAAATTAAGATTTATAAATTTGTATCTTTGACCATAAGACATTTTAGTACTAAAATGTTTACATCATTGTTCTTAAAAATTTTAGAATATGAGTGATCAAGACTGCATACACAAATTCATGAAAATACTAACATAAAAGGTAAAATGGTATTTATTTTTCTATTTTTTTTTAAAACAGAATGCATTTCAATTTACAGTACATATACGGAGCACAATTTTTCATTTCTCTGGTTGAACACAAGGTTGAGTCACAACATTCATGTCTTCATACATGTACCTAGGGTAATGATGTCCATCTCATTCCACCATCTTTCCTACCCCCATATTCCATCCTTTCCCCTCCCTCCCCTTTGCCCCATCCAGAGTTCCTCTATTTCTCCTATGCTCCCCACCCCCACCCCCATTATGGGTCAGCATCCACTAATCAGAGAGAACGTTCAGCCTTTGGTTTTTGGGGATTGGCCTACTTGACTTAGCATGATATTCTCCAGCTCCATCCATTTACCTGCAAATGCCATGATTTTATTCTCTCTTAATGCTGAAATTGCTATTTATATATTAGTACAAAGGTTTTTTGTGTTCCATTATGTTTAGATATGAGAGGCCTGTTGTCACTTCCTGCTAGAGTGAGACAGGGTTTTTAGTAATAATTATATTCTTGCTTTCTTAACCGATAAAAGAATTGAAAAACCTTGCTCACATTAATACACAGATGGGAGTAGGAGTTTTGTGTTTTTATTTTTTAATACTTAGCCATGTCATTCAATTCTTTGATCCCTTCCCATCTATATGCCAAAAATCAGATTGTTATCAAAAATAATTTTTTATGATCTGTAAGCTGAAAACTCAATTAGACTTCCTTCATTGTTTTTAAGACATTTTTTTTTTTTGAAAATCCTAACTTGGAGAAGGTTTTGTTCCCTTCCATTACATTTGGGGACTTCATGGGGCATGTACCAGAGAAACTCTACCAGGGCTCTCAGATCTTGACTCTCACTGTTTCCTTTCACTTTTTCATACCTTGCAGTATTAAGAAGAGTTTGAGAAAATTGAAATATTTTTTTCTGAGTATACCTTTGCCAGTATAATATTTTTTGATGAAATGCTTTTATCTCACCATGAACTTCACAGTATTTCCCTCAAAACTGTGAATCTAGCTTATTCACTTGATACAGAATGTCCACCATATAACCACAGGCCCAGACCTCACACCCAAAAGTGCCACCAGCTCAGAGTGCCTGTCAGACAGGTGTGATGCTATTTTTAAATTTAAATAAACATGTTAGTGTATGTCACTGCAACAACTGCCCAATTCTTCAGTTCTAACTCTGGATAGATATAGCACTAGATAAGACTTGAAGCTTGGCCAAGTCTGGTATGTTATAAATACTGACTTGAGAGACAGAAGAAGCAAGGTAGTTAAAATTTGACATCACCACCATCCCACTCTATAGTCATCTAAAATTAGAATATCCCAGAACAGGGCACACTGACCAGAAAAACTTGTTTATGATGTTCTTTCCCTTAATTGAAACAAGGAGTCTGTGGAGCTTCAATGTAATCAATGTGCCTTGCGTAAAAGATGCTCCACTCACATAGTACTATGCTTCTAAACCTCTCTTCATTTGGTGCTTTGGAGGTTTTTGCACTTCAGAGAAAAGACATTTTGCTATAATTCAGGATGATAGCAAGTGTGTCTTTTCCTTTTTTAAAGTAACAGTGGACCAAGAGGCTCAGCATAGAACCTGAGTGCAGGTTTGTAGTTCTAAGCGAGCCAGCATTTAGGAAAGTGTGCATGTCGGGTTGAGTGTCTGGAAGTGGATTTCCATAAAGCCACAAATGGAACAGGAAGACTGGTCCAGTGCAAAGCTTCTACCAGGGCTTCCTGTGTCCTTCCACATTCCTGTCTAGCAGATGTCCAGCCTTAGATTCAATGCCTCCAGCAGTAGGGTTCACGCCACCTCCCAGCTCTGAAACTATGTTGCTGCTAGACGGGAAGGATAGAGAAGGAATAGCTTTATGGTTGTTACCTTTTGCCTCATTTGTGTGTGTGTGTATGTGTGTGTTCATTCGTGCACACACTTTTCTTTCCTACTTTTCTACTGGTTGCACCAAGATATGACTTACACATGCCCCTTTCCTGTTGTATAGTGTCTTTGTTTCTGTGGCATATCTTCCACTCACCTGTCATGTCCCTGATGGACTGTTCTGGAAGAGGTAAGAAGCACTGGTATAAACAGCAGCAGAAGACATTAGGGCAGCAGACTTTATTCAAACTACTCATCCTGAGTTATACCTAGAGTGCCTTATAATGTCGTAGTGTGACTGTTTGGTGTATAATCAGTATTCAAATGGCAAGAACCTCTCACCCAATCATAAACTACTGGATGCTAGACATCTTGTGCTTCTCCCTCTCCACTCTGCATGGGAACGAGGCAGTTGACCCTTCAAGGCCCTTAAATGTAAGAGGGGTGAATTTTTACTGCCTCTGCAGCTATGGGAGGCAGAGGTGTTGTGGAAGAAGGATCCATTGCTACCTTCATCTTGAGGAAACCACAGTGCCTTCCAAGGAACAGCCAAGACTGCTCCCAGTACCTGGCTGAGTGGGTGAGGAATCCAAAAGTCCACTGAGTGCTTGGGTCTCAGCCCTGGGTGAGCACCCTGCCCACCAGTTGCTGCCTGGGCTACAGAGCAGACAGACTCAGCCTAGCACCTGAGTTTACTTTCTCTTCAAAACATAGGACTTAAGTATTTGCACCTTTGGAGGTTAAAGTGGTAGATTTTACCTGTAGAAAACATCTTCCATTTCAGTTGAGCTCAAACTTGGCCTTGTTTTCAGGTTGTTTATATAGTGCTCTGGCAGCCTTCTCTCTGCTTTCTTCAGTTTGTCAGCTGATGAGCAGTTGCAATTAGGAGTTTCTTCAGTTTCATCATTGGTTGCTATTAATTTGCATGGATAAATTTAAACTTTGCTTTTAGCTGGGTCACAAGGTAGAATTGCTTGGCATAAATATTTAATTTTTCCAGCTGACTGCAGCTCTCAGTGATAAAAGTATTCTAGCTAATGTTTCTTCCTGAAGCTTGACCTTCATAATAAATATATTCTTTCTTTACCTGTTACTGGAATGTACACACATGCTAGTTAGTTGTATACAATATCTAGGGAATGCAACACCAAATTTCATTGGAGTCAACATAGCACTTGTGTTTCTGTGAATTTTAAGTGGTCTAAGAGGGAGAGAAAATGTATCATTTTTTTTTCTTTTTTGGTACTAAGAATTGAACCCAGGGGTTGCTTTGCAACTGAGCTACATCCCCAACTTTTTTGATTTTGAGATAATGTCTCCCTAAGTTTCTGAGACTGGTCTCAAACTTGGGATCCTCCTGCCTCAGCCTCCTGAGACCCTGGGATTACAGGTGTGTGCCACCACCTCCAGCAATCAAATGTACTTTTTGTCACAAAATTTTTCATTATCTATTTATGGATCTTTAAATTTTGTCAATTAAAATAATTGTAGGATTGTTTACAAATACTTATAGACGATGGAATCCATAAAGTTTCAAGTCAGTGGCAGTGCTTTAAAATAGCATGTTATACTCTTTTAGGAGGTTGTGGTTGTTTTTATAGTGAGCTGGATTTATGTATATTCATTCTATCCAGGCTTCTTTCCTGTTATTTGGCCCAGTTTAGCATTTGTTTCCTTAAATGCTTATATTCTGATTTATTAAAATAAATCAAAATGGTGTTTTAATCATTTTCTGTTAAAAATTTTTATTCAAAGAACCTTTTAGAATATTAGAAGCTTTTATTTTATTTACTTAATTATTTTATTTTATTGGTGCTTGGGATTGAACCAGGCATGCTTTGCCACTGAGCTACATCCCCAGTCCTTTTAATTTTTTGAGACAGTGTCTCCTGAGTTTGCTGAGGCTGGCCTTGAACTTGTGATCCTCCTGTTACAGCATCCTAAATCACTGAGATTATAGACATGTGCCACCATATCTGAATTTTATGGGCTTTTATATGATTAAAAAAACAAATTACCCATTGAACATTGAATTGATGATAAACCCTTGCTCCTCATGCCTTGGTCTCCAGAGTTCACACCATATTATTTTTCATTTCTTTGTTGTTTCCCCCCCACCTTTCCCCCACTATGGGGAAGATTGAACCCAGGGCCTTGCACATGCTAGAGCAAGTGCTCCACACTGATCTTCACCCCCCGCAACACACCATATTCTTGACCATGTACTTGTAACTCATGTATGGCCTAGCCACCCATTGTTGAACAGCCAATGGCTACTAGACCTTTCCTGTTCCATTCTATTGTTCATTTTCCCATGAAGATATAGGTAAAGAAATGGCAACAAATGCAACATTGCTTCTGAGTTGAAAGATGAAGTCCGTAGGTCAGGATTCCTGAGAAAACCAAGCAAACCCCTCTGATGGAAACAATTCCTGTCCTGTCTGATCCACCATAACCAGGAAAGGGCTTAAGTACCAAAACCATCTCCAGTGCATCTCTTATTTCCTCAATGAGTCTTTTCTCGTATTTATACTGTTTCTCAAGAAACCAAAACAAAACAAAAATCCAGAATTAAATGTACTCTATATTCCTTCAATAAATAAAACCTTTAAATTCTTTTAAGATATATCTGTTATTCTCAACAAAGTGAAATGTAGAACACAGAAGAGCTGAGCTGGAAATGACAGAGTTGCTATCATATTCTGGTAAATGGACAGCTGCCACCAGGATACAGTCACCCAACCCTGCTGTCTTGGGGTATAGATCCCTCCTGGCTGACATGAGGAGCATTCACCCTTGACCTCCCCTTTTAGGCTCAGAACTCATAAGCATTCTGCTGTCTTGAGTAGCTTCCCTATAGTTCTGTTGGCCCAGGGATGGGGTGAAGCATCCCACCCAGTCTTTGACACCTCCCTGCTCCATACAACCCTAAGGTCATGAGGATTGTGTGTGCTAGCTAATGATAACAGCATTTATTGCTTGCTTCACATATGCCTGCCACTCTTCTGGGTGTTTTATATAAGTTTATCTAATCTATACAAGCCCTAGGAAGTGTGCAGTGAATTTATCCCCACTCTGGGGAGAGGCTAGAGTCTTCCTCTTAGCCACACAAGCAAGTAGGTAATAGAACTCGGATTTGAATGTGGGGAGTTTGATCTTAGAGCCCATTTTTTCTCTGTTGTTTTTCAATTATAATAAAATACGTGTAACATAAAATGTACCATCTTAACTGTTTATAAGTGGCATTAAGTGTAGTTATGTTGTTGTGGACCATCACTGTCACCCACCCACAGAACAAAAACCAACAAAACTATACCAAAACAAAACTAAAACTAAAACTGTATCCATTAACATCAACAACCTGTTTCCCTTCCCCAGCCACTGACAGCCACCCTTCTAGTGTTCTGAGCCCATTCTATCAATGCTTTTCTATCTCTGCAATTTAGGAGCAGGCTAACCCAAGTGTACTTTGCTGTTCCCTTTTCCCACCACACCACTTAACGCTGTGGATCTTCCCTGGTCATTGCTATGATTAGCATCAACATGCATACATATGTTGTAGGGTGGACCAGCTCCTGGGGATTGAGGTTGTTAGTTTCTCCATCCTTTTTCTTTAGTATTCTGAATGGTTAGGTTTTAAGATAATATCTCTTGCTTTACCCTTGATTAGAAGAGCAATACATGTTAATTTTAGAAGATTTAGAAAATACAGAATAATATACAGGAAATAAAGATTCCCTATACTACCAAACACTAGAGGTAACCATTGTTAATGTTTTAGTGCTACAGTCTTCTACATTTGTAAACATGTTTTTTATCAAAATTAGAATATGTTGCTTTTTGAACATATTCTTTGTAGCCTGTTTTTCAGGCTTGGAAGTTTGTTTAGAATGAAAATTAAAATCACAACAAATTTTAAAGTATAAATAATTGACAAAAACCTAAGTCTAAAATGCTTTTATTTTGTACCTTTGGGGAGTTGTACTCTCTTACCATGTGTGGCAGTGACTGTATGGTATTTTCTATAGCAGAATTAGATACTTTCCTCAAGTAGTATTGATCAAAAAAATTTTTTTATTTATACTGGGGATTGAACCCAGAGGTAAATAACCACTGAGCCACATCTGTAGTCTGTTTATTTTTCATTTTGAGACAGGGTCTTGAACTTATAATCCTCCTGTCTCAGCCTCCCTGAGTTGCTGGGATTACAGGCATGTTGCACTGTGCCTGGCTAAAATCCATAGTTTTAAGATTGACTCTTGGTGGTGTATGTTCATGTAATGACTTGTGTCCAACATTGTAATATCATATAGTATTTTCACTGCCTTAAAAATTCTCTGTACTCCACTTATTTATTCCTCCATCTCTATAATAACTGGTAACCACTGATCTTTTCACTGTCTTCAGTTTTGCCTTTTCCAGAATGTCATGTAGCTGGAACCATGGGGTGTTGTAGCCTGTTCAGGTTGGCTTCCTTTACTTCATAACATGCATTTAAGTTTCTTTAAGGTCTTTTCATGGCTTGATAGCTCATTTCTTGTTAGTGCTGAATAACATCCTAAAAGTAACCTATTTCTTTAACTTAGAATTTCACTATGTTAAAAATTGCATATCAGTAAACAGGTTGTTTTGTCTTCAAGGAGCTTGTAGTCTAACAAGGGCAACAAGGGGAGGCACCAAGTTGTGTGTTAACTGTCTGAAAGAAATAGATGTAGGAGGCAGTGGGAATATAAATGTGCATCTGGGCCAGGTGTATCAATAGCACACCCTCGCTCCTTAAGGTGGTAAAGATATAGGCAGGGCATAAGATACCACCTCTTTCAGGTTTTTGTTTTGTTTGGTTTGGTTTGGTAGCGAGGTTTGAACTCAGGGGCACTCGACCACTGAGCCACATCCCCAGCCCTATTTTGTGTTTTATTTAGAGACAGGGTCTCACTGAGTTCCTTAGTACCTTGCCACCGTTGCTGAGGCTGGATTTGAACTCGCGATTCTCTTGTCTCAGCCTCCCAAAGTGCTGGGATTACAGGCGTGAGCCACCGCCCCCAGCAAGATACCACCCCTTTCTGCTGGAATTGTATTACTTTACAGTTAGCCAGATAAGCTGGATAGTACCCATGACATAACACTAGGTAACATAGTCTAATATATGATTCAGTGCTAGTTTGTGAGCAATAGATTCTGCTACTCCAGGAGGTGGAAGGAGTAGGAAATCATTGAGTACTTGAGGAAGAAATACTTGAACTGGGCCTGGAAATCTGGCTGGGTTATAGAGGAATGAAGGGAAGAGAGAAGGGCATTCCTGGTCAGGTGTGGCTATGGTGGCGCTTATAATCCAGTGCCTGGCAAATACTAGGTGTTCAATTAAATATTTGTTTAATGAGAATGAACATGACTGAACAGACTGGAAATTGTATCCTTCTTTTAATATCTTTGATATTAAAGAAAATTGTGACTTGGGCTAAGGATATAGCACAGTTTTAGAGCACTTGCCTAGCATTCATGAGGCCTTGAGTTCAATCCCCAGTATTTTACACACATACACATAGTAGTAGTATAAATTGGCAAAGCTTATATGAAGCATATTTAGCTTGGCAGTATCTAAAAAATCTAAGTGGGCATGCCTTTGGCCTAGAAATTCCACTTAAAGAAATCTTCTTTAAAGCCATATCTACCTGTTTGAAAAATATATAAATAGTTCATGGTATATCTGTATACAGACTTTGTTTTCAATTTAAGAAAAACAGCATTTACGCATGTGCCCAGTAGTGGTCTAGGTGCTTTGCAAACATTAGTCTTACAATGATGCTTTCTGGAAGAAGATACTATTATATTAGTACCATGTTATTGTTGAAGAAATTGACAGAGTTGAACCTGGCCAAAATCACACCATTAATAAATTAAAGCAGCAATGGAACTAGTTTGGTTTAGTGGTCTTAATATCGCACCATCCAGCAATTAACCAAGAACTTGATAGACTCAATGTGCATGCCTTCCATGTGCATAAGACACCTCTCCAAACAGTGCGATGGGTCACTACATAGAGCCGATGCCGTGCTTTAATAAACAAAGCTCTCGGGCTGGGGTTGTGGCTTAGTGGCAGAGCACTTGCCTTGCACGTGTGAGGCACTGAGTTCAATCCTCAGTACCACATAAAATAAATAAATGAAGATATGGTGTTCATCTACAATTTAAAAATTTTAAAAAACAACAACAAAGCTCTCTCTCTTTCCTCCACTGCCCCTTCATAAATGCATATGCAAATGCAGGTAAATACATAGGTATCTGAAACTGTTACTGGTACTGTACTTCTGGGGAGAGGAGTGGGAAAGGGAAATGAAGATGCATTTTTATGTTTTTACTTTTATATTATTAAAATTTGTTACAAGTTACATATTCCTCTATGTTCTTTTAAAAAATGGGGCGGGGTGGGGAAGAGCAATATAGGTATTTTTTAAGTAGAAGAGAAAGAGCCTGTGTCATCTCAGTTAAGACAAGCCTTGGTGATCCCAGCTTTCTTGACTTGTCCCCAATAGCAAATCTCTGGGTTTAGTGAGATCTTAGGGTATATATAGTTGAACCTTCTTCTTCTTTCTCTTTATAGATTCCTATCTCCCTCATCTCCCTAGTGAGGCAGCAATAAGTCTACCATTTCTTTTAATTAGGTTACCTGACTGACTGTTTTCTACAGTATTTTATGGTAACAAATGAGCTTATTTTCTTTGAATGCAGTTGGTTACAGTTTTGTGAAGATCACATTATTTTTGTGCAGATCATTAAGAATGTGGACATATTAGTGGGGGAAGTCAAAGGTGAGTCAGGTGGCATTCAGCCTGGACTGTACCTTAGGACTGTTCACTTGACCAAGTTAATTTGGCCAATGGGCTTCCTGAGAGAACTGATTCCCAAGGGAAGGGTAAATAATGGTAGGTAGTTTGGGAAGTTCATCAAAATATTCCAGAGAATAACAAGAGAAATTTCTTAATGAATTTTTTTTTTTTTTGGTATTGGAGATTGAACTCAGGGGCACTCTACCACTGAGCCACATCCCCAGCCCTATTTTGTGTTTTATGTAGAGACAGGGTCTCACTGAGTTGCTTAGCGCCTCGCCCTTGCTGAGGCTGGCTTTGAACTCGCAGTTCTCCTGGCTCAGCCTCCCTAAGTGCTGGGATTACTTAATGAATTTTTTAAAGGTCCTCATGATGTTGCTTGCTGGTGGCCATGGAGAATAGAGTTGAAAGATTGCAGTTCAGCTGCCTGCCCAATCATTAAAAGGGCAGACAGAATTGAAAACGATTCTGTAAAATATAGATAACCTTGTAGTACCCTATTCCACAATTATACTAGAGTGCTGTGCTTAGAAAAGCCCAATATTATTTGCCAAAAATAGTCTCAAATTTTGCTCAGAAAATTACCCACAAAAATGGCCAATGTGGTTGATCCTTTGCCCATTGCGAAAAGATGAACTTAGGCACATTGAAATTTTAAAGCGTTTATTGAGTAGACAGTGATTCATGACTCAGGTACTCTAGGCTTCAAGTGGTACAGCACTCTACCAAGGGAAGGGGGAGAAGTTTCACCAGGTGTTCTTTGAGGGAACAAGACAAAGAAAATAGATTTGATTGGCTAAAATGCAGCATTGCTAACTGGAGGAGTTTGGCAGTTTCAGACTCATTAAATCTTAAGTTTACATTGAGCTGGGTTTCGGTTTGCCTATGTAGGAACCCACAGCACTGGAGTGAGCTCAGCTGCATAGCCCCCTAATTAATTACCATCTACATGAAGAATTTTGCTTTTTGTGTCCTCTCACCATCACACAGTTCTGGTCTAAGGCAGGCTGTTCAGTAGTCATCAGCTCATTTTCATCACTAGATAGTGCACTCCGTGAACCAAGGAGAATGTTTACTTATTTGTTTTGGTACCAGAGGTTAAACCCAGGCATGCTCTACCACTGAACTATATCTCCAGCCCTTTGTATTTTATATCCTGAGACAGGATCTCCCTAAGTTGCTGAGGCTGGCCTCAAACTTGAATCCTCTTGCCTCAACCATATAAATTGCTGGGACTATAATAGTGCACACTGCGCCCAGCCCAAGGAGAGTGTTTGGGTAGTCTTTGCATTTCCTTATGCTGTTCAGTATACTTCATGTTGCAAGGTGCTCTGGAAAGATTTGTGAAATTGAACTGACATTAGTTAAATTTCGTGGGTTGGACTTTTCTGTTCCTTTCCAGGAACATGTTATACAAAGACTTCAGCAGGTAAGTTTGCTGTATATATTGTACATAATGTTTTTACTTTTCTCATTAAACAGGAACTATCCAAGATTACGATGCCGGTTATATTTAATGAGCCTTTGAGCTTCCTACAACGACTAACTGAGTATATGGAGCATACTTACCTCATCCACAAGGCCAGTTCATTTTCTGATCCCGTGGAAAGGATGCAGGTGTGTGTCAAGCACCGGAAAAACCTTAAATCTTAGAGACTTATTTCCCTCTCTTTTCCCCAATTCTGCACCACCATCTCCCCGCCGACACACACACACAGATTTCTGCATTTGGGAAATGTTCTCAAAGCTTAACCACCATGTTTGAAGAGTTCTCTGTGTCCCTTCCCCACTGCCTGTCCTCTGGTGTGTTCCATAATAATGAAAGACCAGTGGGAATTTCAAGACAAGGAGAAGGTGGGCGACCACACCTGGATATTGGAAGCTGTTTCTGGGTTTTAGAAAGCAGCATTTCTTGTTGTTGTTGGTTTTTTGGGGGGACGAGTGGTGAGTACCAAGGATTGAACCAAGAGGTGCTTAACCACTGAGCCACATCCCCAGCCCTTTTTATATTTTGCTTATTTAAAGACAGGGTCTCACTAAGTTTCTTAGGGCCTTGCTAAGTCGCTGACGCTGCCTTTGAACTCGTGATCCTCCTGCCTCAGCCTCCTGAGCCACTGGGATTACAGGCATTTGCCACTGAGCCTAACTAGAAAGTAGCATTGTGTTAGAGGGACAAAACCAACATTATTCTTTCATACTCTCTTAAAAAGTTTCTAAGAGGGAGTGAATACACACATGCCATGTATTTATGTATTTATGCCTATGTATGTATATACAAAAGAGCAAGGAATTGAACCCTCCTGCTTTTTTTTCCCAATGCTAGGGATGGAACCCAAGGCCTCTTACATGCTAGGCAAGTGCTCCACCACTGAGCTACATTCCCAATCCAGGACTTGAACTTTCAAGTTTTCTTTTAAATAGAAGATGTTTATGTGATACATATGGATGGATAAGCGATACAGGCAAAATATAATAGACACCTTCTTCTCCTTAAACAAAGCCAGAGCATTTGTTCTTTCCTTTATATAAATAAGCATTTCCTAACCTCATTACCTTTGACATCAATTAAATATTTATTTTACATCTCTTTCCTCATTTCTAAAGTGTTCTACAGTCAGCCATGCAAATTCATAGGTTCTGCATCCACAGATTCAACCAACCTCAGATCCAAAGTATTTGAAGAAAAACCTTGAATATGTACAGACCTCTTTTTTATCATTATTTCATGAACAATATAGTATATCAGCTATTTACATTGTTTTGTGTGTTATAAGTCATCTAGTGATGATTTAATGTACAAGGGAGGATATGCATAGGTGACATGTAAATACTGTGCCATTTTATATGAAAGACTTGAGCATCCACAGATTTTGGTATCCAAGCAGGTTCTTGGAACCAGTGCTCCTCAGACATTGAGGAACAGTTGTATTTTTAAAAATGTTTATCTGTATTAAAATCAACTGGGAGCTGGGTACAGTGGCTCACGCCTGTAATCCCAGCACTTTGGGAGGCTGAGACAGGAGTTCAGAGCCAGCCTCAGTAATGGTGAGGTGCTAAGCAACTCAGTGAGACCCTGTCTCTACATAAAACACAAAATAGGGCTGGGAATGTGGCTCAGTGTTCGAGTACCCGAGTTCAATCCCTAGTACAAAAAAAAAAAAAAATCAACTGGGTTTGAAAGATTGTAAAAGTCCTTGAGAGAATTTGTAGCACTCTTAGGATGTTACAAAAGCCACATTTGAGATTGACACTATAGGAAGAGACTCAGTAATTTTCATTCTGAATATTTGAATTTCCATATTAAATTTCTGGAGCCATATTAAAAATCCAGAGTAAAATAATTTTGTTAGTTACTGTGTTCAGCACAATTTCAGTTCCTGAGAGCAAAGTGGGCTATTTTTAACTTGTGTGATGCTCTGTCCCACAGTGTGTAGCTGCATTTGCTGTGTCTGCTGTTGCTTCTCAATGGGAACGTACTGGAAAGCCCTTCAACCCGCTTCTGGGAGAGACATATGAATTAGTTCGGTGAGGTCTTTCATTCCATGGTGGACATATAGTTGAATTTGCACGATTTACACAGCTTTTCAATGAAGAGGAAAGAGACATACTTTGAGTACTACCATGTAATTTTGTACGACTGGGACAAGTGAACAATTCTAATGTTTGTTCCTATGAAACTTATTTTAGTATCTCAAAAACACATAAAATGTACCTTCATTAAAAAGTAATTGTGAGGATTTTAGTGTTCCTGATCACATGGGATTGTTTATTCTTTCTCTCTTTTTTTTAAATGTAGTTATAAGGCATGATCTGGTTTTTAAAATATATCATATAAAATATATTAGCATCCATTCATACAGTACTGTTGCTTTAAAGGCAGGGAACACATCTTCAAGTGCAGTTCTCTTTGCCTGCACTAATCTGTGTCTTGTTTAAACGCAGGAATTTATGTGGTTTTCTGGTGTCATCCTTCTTTTCTTTGCACAAATTTTATTATATTTATTCCTTAGATGTTGGAAAGTAGAAACACTGTACTTCTCTACCTTATAGTGAGAGAATTGATAAATTTTAAGTTTACATGCATAATGCATGTAAACTTAAATGAAAACTTACATGAAACTTCCATTTCATATAAATCACTCAAAATCATGTGAGTGTTCTTTATTTTAATATGTTCAAGTAGCTAGCATTACAGTTGCAACAAATTTAGTAGTTTTGGTGCATGTGTACAGTTGTATCATTCCTCATGTTAGATTGCTCTTTTATCAGGATGATGATGAAGAATCATTTACTTTTTCAAACCTGTTTCTTCAATATTTTAATTGCTTTTTGACTAAAATGATAGTAATGTAGACATTAAAGGATTGAATAATTACAGTTTTGCTCTTTCTTTTTTTTAAGAGATGACCTTGGATTCAGACTCATTTCTGAACAGGTCAGCCATCACCCACCAATCAGTGCATTTCATGCAGAAGGGTTAAACAATGATTTCATCTTTCATGGCTCAATCTATCCCAAACTGAAGTTCTGGGGGAAGAGTGTAGAAGCAGAACCCAAAGGAACCATCACTTTGGAGCTCCTTGAGTAAGTTCTGATCAAGCATTCAACTCTTTTCATGCATACCTACTTACAAGTATACATAAACATACACATATCTGACCTCAGTGTTCAAAAGCTAGAGAAAATGAAACAATATTTATGATTATAAACTATCTGCCTCTATGTAAAAGAATTTATGAAGCATGGCCTTAGCCATTGTTAGTCAGTCTGGGTGTGTGTAAAAAGTTTGACTTGATGTTTGACGATGGTGTTTCGGTCTTTTTTAAGACTGATGGGGTTAATAATTTCATGGCATTTCTTATGAAACTAGCTGTCTATGTATCATGCTGCCAATTTAAACACCTTTCAAAATGAATTCACTTTAAGAAATAATGAAATAACAATTGTGTGGTATCTGTTAGCTATTAGTTAAGTTAGGAGTTCTGTTCTTTTGCAAGATTAGCTTTAAATTCAAAGAAATATCAAGTAAAGGCACAGCAAATGAGCTCTGCCCTCTCCCTCCCACTGATTACCACTAGAAACCTTGGACTAAAGACAAAAAGCAACAATTAAGGACTCTGGATGTGAATAAAGATAGGCAGAAGGGGAAGATTAATCAAATCCTGAAGATCAAACAGCAATGTGATCCCTCCCATTTCTCCTGGCTTACCGTCTATGCAGCAAGTCACAAAACTGGGTAGTGGAGGCAGACAGAGTTTCAAGGGAAACTTTCTCTTTCTAATTAGAGGACCTGGAAAGATCGCTTGCAGATACAGAGAGGCAGGAAAATTCCGTTTTATCTCCCAGCTTTGTTCCACAACAAGGTGTAGGGCACACATCTGCTTTCCTGCAGTGGTAGTGGCAGCAACAGCCACATCAGTTCAGAAAACTCAGCAGAAGTTCTCCTTGGCCACAGGAACTGGACAAAGGGGTCCCTGTGGTCCAGAGAGTGAAAGGAATCCTTATTACTTCTCTTGCCTCTTTGCCCAAGAAGGAGGCCTCATTGTTGGAAGTAGAGGTAGAATAAAGGCTCAAACCCCAGCTTGCCAGCCAGAGGAAAGGATCCCTATAGCTCAGAGTGTGGAGGTAAAAGCATAGAGAGGAGTGAGCTTAAGACAGGAATCTTTTTTTTTTTTTTTTGGTACTAGAGATTGAACTCGGGCACTCAACCATTGAGCCACATCCCCAGCCCTATTTTGTGTTATATGTAGAGACAGGGTCTCACTGAGTTGCTTAGCACCTCGCTGTTGCTGAGGCTGGCTTTGAACTCGGGTTCTCCTGTCTCAGCCTCCCTGAGTGCTGGGATTACAGGCTTGCACCACCGCGCCCGGCTAAGACAGGAATCTTGAAAGCCTGTGTATGGATTTCTAAGCCCATCCTTACACTTTGAAACAGCCTAAAATGGCTCACCAAAGGCCTTGAGTTCTGAGCAGGGGTATGGCATCAGGCCCGAAGCCCCAGATATCTACTGAGTAATGAATCTGAATAACATCAAAAGGCTTTGAAAATTAAACTAGCACTACAATCAAAGACTACAGAAAAAGGGTCAGGACTTGTAGCCTGAAACTATGTTAGTTGCCTACTAAGACAAATCAAAACAATCTTCTCCAGAAGAGTTTAAGGGGACACTGAGTCTTCTAATATTCAAGTGTCCAGAATATAATACAAAAGTATTTGGCACACTAAGAAACAGAAAAATCTTAATTCACAGTGGAAAAGGCAATCTACAGACTAACTTCAGAATGACCCAGATATTGAAATTTGCATCAAAAACTTTAAAGCAGTTGTTATAACTGTGCTCCCTGAGATAAAGGTGAACATTCTCAAATGAAGAAATTGAAAGACATTCTTGCAAAGAATAAAAGTAGTTCTGGAAATTTTAGTACTGGAAATAGAGTAACCAGGACAAGTCAGTAGTGATAATGAAATGTGTGGACTCTGTATGCCAAGAACTACAAGATACCAATGAAAATAATTAAAGGATACCAGAGTGATAGATGTATTGTGTCTCAGTGTATTTAGAAGCCTCACTATAGTTAAGGTATCAGTTCTCCCTGGTTGGTCTATAAGCAGTCTGTATTAGCAGAACCAAATCAAAATCTCTTGATGATTTTCAATAGAGAAGTCTATTGTAGTTTTATATGGAAAAGCAAATAAAATAGCATTGCCAAAACAATTTTGAAAACAGAAAACAGGATTGATGGACTCCCAGTACCCAATTTGAAGACTTTTTTTTCTTTTTTCTTTTTTTTTGGGGGGGTCATATGTGGGTTGGTTTATATTCCCAGCAGGTTATATACTGGGAATATATATACTGGGATATATATACTATATCAACCTTCATTTTATTGTATTTATTTATTTTTTAAATATTTATTTATTCTAATTAGGTATACATCACAGCAGAATGCATTTTGATTCATTATACACAAATGGAACACAACTTTTCATTTCTCTGATTGTACATGATGTAGAGTCACACCATATGTGCAATCATACATGTACCTAGGGCAATGATGCCCATCTCATTCCACCATCTTTCCTGTCCCCATGTCCCCTCCCCTCCTCTTCCTCCCCTTTGACCAAAGTTCCTCCATTCTTCCCATGCCTCCTCCCCCATTATGGATCAGCATCCACTTATCAGAGAAAGCATTCTGCCTTTGGTTTTTTGGGATTGGCTTACTTCACTTAACATGATATTCTCCAACTCCATCCATTTACCTGCAAATGCCATAATTTTATTCTTTTCCAATTTGAAGACTTTTAAAGCTATCATAATCCAAACTTTGTGGTATTGGCAAAAGGGCTGACCACATACATTAGTGGAGCAGAGTCCAGAAATTGACACTACAGATATATGGTCAGTTCATTTTTCACAAAGGTGCAAGGATGATGCAAATAAGAAGGGCGGTCATTTCCACAAATCGTATGGGGACAAGTGTACATCTGTATGTTAAAAAATGAACCTCAGCCATGCCTCACACTTTTAACTCACAGTAGATCGTGCAGTAAAATAAAATATAAAACTACAATGCTTTGGGAAGAAAACAGAAAATCTTATGACTTTGAATTAGGCAAAGACCTCATATAGATAAAATATCAAAAGTACAATCCATAAAAGATAAAATTGATAAACTAAGTTTTATCAAAATTAAAAACTTTCTGTCTGTAAAGGAGACTGTTCAAAGGATTTGTGTCCAGAATGTATAAAGAACTCTGGAAACTCAACAATAAGAAATAACACAAAATGAAATTGGGCAAAAGATGTGAACAGATTCTTCACCATTAGATGTGGCTACCAAATTAGCATGTGAAAGGATGCTCAATAGCATTAATTATTAGAGAAATACAAATTAAGGCCGTAATGAGATACCCATACACAACTATCAGACTTGCTAAAGACAAAATAATTCAATAAACTCACAGTACCAAGTACTGACAAGGATGCAGGACAAACTAGAAATCTCATATGTTGTTGATGGGAAACGTAAAATGGTAGTCACTTTGGAGAACAGTTTGGTAATTTTGTGTAAAGTTCACTGTATAGTTATCACATGATTGAGTACTTCTGCCTTAGAGAAAAGAAAAAGTATGTCCACACAAAAACCTCTGTATAATCTTGTATGATAGCATTATTCATAATCAACAAAACCCAAAAACCACTTAAATGCCCTTCACTGGGTGGATGGTTAAACAAACTATGGCACATTTATACAGTGGAATACTACTCAGCAGTAGAAAGAACAAATTACTGATTCATAGGAGAACATAACTGAGTTTCCAATGCTATTTGTAAACTGAAGAAGCTAATCTTAAAAGATTATATACTATATCATTTTATTTATGATACATTCTGAAGAAGATAAAACTGTTGTTTTTCAGAACAGGTAAGATGTTTAGGATTCAGGATGGATTAGGGATTTGGAGATTAGAAATAGAGGAAGGTCTGACTGCATAAGGGAAGCATGAGCAAATTTTGGGGAGGTGATGGAGTTGCTCCATATTCTGATTCTGTTGGTAGTAATTACATATAATTACATAGCTTTGTGGATGCATTAAACTCATAGAACAGTACACCAACAAAAATCAATTTTTCCATACATGAATAAAAAATAAATTTTAAAAACACAGTACCTAAGGATACCCATACAAAGATGCAAAACAATTTTTTTTTCAAAAGCAAAGGATGTATAAATTATTTACTTCCATGAGTTTTTTTTCTTTTGGTGAGCTAGCAGCTACTCTTCTGGAATGGGCCAAATTAGACTCATTTTTTTTTTCTGCCTCCAATTTAATTTTACTTTTCATATGTTTCATCAGTTTTTTGAGTACATAAAATGATTACACATAGGTTGAGTATACCTTACCTGAAATGCTTGAGACCCAAAGTGTCTTGGATTTTGGTGTCTTTTAGATTTCAGAATGTTTGTGTAGATTTCACCAGGTGAATATCTCTAATTTGAAAGTCCAAAGTCTGAAATGCTTCAAAATCCAAATTATTTTGAGCATTGTGTTGGCATTCAATTTTAGAGTTCATATTTTTTGATTAGGAATGCTCAACCCATATAAACCCATATATAGTTTACTTAGAGTTTGGTGGAAGAAATTTTTCTTATGCTTTTGTTTCCTTTTAAAACAATAGTTATAGACAGTCGACACCTGTGTTACTGAGAGTTATATCAATAGTTTTTAAAGTCTTAAAACTTCTTTTAAGAAGCCTAATTTGTTATCCTCAGTAAAAGCATTTGAGACAAACATATCTTTAAACAAAATGATGCTCCTCATTTATTTCTGTGGGTTTGCGTTTGTTTTTCAGGCACAATGAAGCATATACATGGACAAATCCTACCTGCTGTGTGCATAATATCATTGTGGGCAAGCTCTGGATTGAGCAGTATGGCAATGTGGAAATCACAAACCACAAGTAAGGCACCTCAGGGTACTCACCTGTGTCAACAGCTTCCACCAAACAGTTGCGGTGGGCTTCACTTTAAAAATAAAAAGAGGGAAGGGGGTGTAGTAGTGCTGATGAAAATTTAAGAATCAGGCGATAGGGCACCAATATAGGTCAGTAGTTCACCTACTTGGGAGGCTGAGGCTGGAGAATCATGTGTTCGAGGCCAGTCTGGGTGACATATACTGTATAGTGAGAACCTGTCTCAAAACAAAAGCAAAATCAGGCAGTGTAACCCTTGAGTGCATAGAACCAATCCATTTAATGAACAGTGTTCATTCAAGTTTCTGATTAAGAACCAGGTGCAGTGGTGCACGCTTGTAATCCCAGCAGCTCAGGAGGCTGACAGGAGGGTCAGAAGTTCAAAGCCAGCCTCAACAACTTAGTGAAGCCCTAAACAACTTAGCAGGATGCTGTCCCAAAATAAAAAATAAAAATGACTGGGGATATGGCCCAGTGATTAAGTGCCCCTGGGTTCAATTGCTGGTACAAAAAAGAAAAAAAGAATCTCTGATTAAGGAAAGCTGGATGAATTCTGAGCTTCCTCATCCCCTGCTAATCTTAATTCCAATCTCTGTTTCTTATGTTGTTTATTTTGTGTTATTTATATGGAGGAGCATAGGGTGAGGTGGGAGCAGCATAAGATTTACTTTAAAAGTTCGAGTCCTACCTGACGAATTTAGTCAGGTTGCTTATTCTTGATGAAACTCACCTAGCTTTCCTTTATGGGTATAGTATCGATGGAGGATTAATTAGCATCTATACGGAGCCTGGCCTGTACAGAAAACCAGTATACACAATTAACTGCCAGAAAGATTAGAGTTACTGTTTTCTACTGTTGAATGGTAATCTGAACTTAATATTTCCTTCGTAGGACTGGGGACAAATGTGTGTTGAATTTTAAGCCATGTGGCCTTTTTGGTAAGGAATTACACAAAGTCGAAGGCTACATTCAAGATAAAAGGTAAAGTTTCATTTTATTTATTTATTTTTAAATTTCTTTAGTTGTAGATGAACAGATATCTTTATTTTATTCATTTTTATGTGGTGGTGAGGATCGAACCCAGTGCCTCACGCATGCGAGGCAGGCGCTCTACCACTGAGCCACAATCCCAGCCCTAAAGTTTCATTTTAAATGTTGAGTAGCATAGATGTTTTTCACTAGATGTCAGTATTAAAATCTGTCATAATCTCAAAAACTCACATTTCAACAAATAGAAAACAAAGAGATAATTTATTGAAAGGATTTGATTCACAAAAAGCTTTATATTAATATTTGGTTACAACAAAACACTGGCTTGTTGGCTAAACATCAGTTTCTCTTCACAGTAAAAAGAAGCTCTGTGCTCTCTATGGGAAGTGGACTGAGTGTCTCTATAGTGTTGACCCTGCCACTTTTGATGCTTACAAAAAAAATGATAAGAAAAACACTGAAGAGAAGAAGAACAGCAAACAGGTGAACATCCTGTAAGGTGGTATCAAGGAGTAACTGGACTCTTACATTGGTACTAATCCTTTTGGAAGCGTCCTGTTATTGGGTCACAGTTTGACGTTTCTCTTTTGACGTTGCTAATGCATGTAATTCTTCTCCTTGCTTCTTTTAAATGAATAGATACCTGCCTTAGTTGCAAATGTTTGATGTAATCTTCTATAAGATGTGGCTGTGTACCACTTTTACAACTATGTAGCAGTTCCATATGGGACTTTGGTTTAATTGACAAAGTTTTTGAAAGTTGGAGCTCATCTCAGACAAATTTCTTGTTTATGTGCGTTAGAAGTTGAAATGATTTGAATAGGTAAAAATTCCTCCAAACTGATCTCTTACATTTTCATATTTATCTGTCTTGTTGGTTTCTTCCTTATCTTCAGCCACCAAAGTTAAGGCCTTGGTGGCTGAAGGTGCCATCATTGGACTCCTCAGCTCTTCAAACTGGACTTTCCTCTTTACTGGTCAGTCACTGTCCTGATAGAATTTTCCAGGGGCAAAGGCACTTAGCTTCTTGCTGCCTGGCCCAAGCAGGCTCCAGTATTCAGCAGGCTCCTGTCCCTTCCGTCCATCAGAATTGCTGAGAGCTAAAGAAAGACTGCACCTGTTTGACCAGGAAATATTTGTCTGAGGACTGACTCCTTTCTGGTAACTAGCCTGATTGTCTGGGCATAGACTCTGGCTTGGAATCCAGTTTCCAGCATTTGTGAGCAGGGCAAGCTCACATCCCTCTGCCTCAGTGTACCTTCATTTGTGAAATGTGGATCATGACAGCGCCTACTAGTTGGATAACAGATGTAAAAGGTTCAAACAGTCCCTGCTCATAGTAGACTAAAGAAATTCTTTCTGTTGAAAGTATGTCCTTGAACTGGTAACTCAGGCGTCTGAGAGAGTGTTACAAATGCAGGCTCCCGGGCCTCATCTTAGACCTACAAATCACCGTCTCTGGTGCTCTTCCCATGTTTCTTATGCATGCAAAAGTTTAAAAAGCCTTCATATTCTCCAAAGCAAAAGTTATTTTATTGGTGACTTTCTTTGTAAATTGAGCCGTTTGCTGAGATAGAGTTTTGTTAAATGGCCAGAGCCTGCTGCTTTCCTGTGGCTGTGGCTTTTTTCTATTTCCCTTTAACCCTGTGTGCATAGTTCCACTTTTCTCTGACACCCATGTTCCCACCTACTCTTGCCTCGTCCTGTGAAGTGTACTAACTATTCACTGCAACTGTCAGGAAATCCAAGGAGCTGGAGAAGAAAATGTCCCAGGATCTTGGAACCCTTGACACAGAGTCCTTATCTGTAGCTCCTGCCAGTTACAAGGCAGCACAGTAAACACAGCCTCACTTGCACGCTTCAGCCAGAGCTTGGACAGCACACAACAGTGGCAAAATTTCAGAAAACATCCCTATGTCTCATAAATCCCTAGTCAGTCATTGTAGACCAGTGGATTTCCCTCATACACTCATTTCTTGTCTGCGCTCTCTCTCCTTCCTGTACATCTCCCTCCCATGGATTTCTGAGGTTCCTGAACATATCCATGTGCTGTGGGAAGCTTTTATCATCAATGTTGTTACCTCCTTGCTGTTTTTTAAATCATATTTTCACTGAAGTGTCTCAATCCATAGTTTTAGATTCATTAACCGTGATGTTGGAAATATAACTAACCTTCCAAAGCCTTGACTTCCTTATGCATACCACTGTGGTAATAACAGCTCCTTCTGGGCCTGTTACATAAAGATTGAATATGCAGAGCACCTTGCCCAGCTCTGGCCCACAGGGTGGGTAGCCAAAGGAAATGTTAGTTTCCTTCTTAGCCTAACATCTTTTACAATTCTTTTTTTATCAGATGCATTCAGGATCCCTACTGGGTTTGTGTCATTGATGAGTTTAGCTAAGTACCCCAGGATGTAATGTTTTGTCTTTCTCAGAACATTGCCTGTGTTGGCTGTGTCTCTAGTGTATTAAGTTCCTCAAAAATCAGGCATTTCTTAGACTTCTGTATCCTAGTGCTAAACATATAGAAGGTTCTCAGTAATTATCAGGTGAGTTATTTTGTCTTTAAAAATATCTAAAAACAATATCAGAAGCTTTAAAAACATAATGTACTATGGTGGAGAGGGCTGATGACGGTGCCTTGAACGCAGATGACACCGTGCAGCACACGCAGCTTCATACACACAGCACTTGCTTGGTCTTCCTCAAGTGTGAGGAGGTGAGAATATAAGGATTAGAAAGTTACCGTGTTGCAGATACCTGGCAGTCCTGCAGATCTGTCTCTTTCTTCAGCAGTGTTTGGACAAATAGCCCTTCAGCACTCCCTCTCTTCCAGCCTCCAAACACCTTGCATTCTCCTTTCTAGTCACAACCTCCAGGACCATCTAATTACCCATCATCTCTTCCTAGAACCAGCCAACACTGTGTTTTGTGGTTAGTTCCTCATTGCTGACTAACCATAACCTCTCAAATTCATCAGAATTATTCTACCAAGGTCAAGGCCCATCAGCCATCCAATCTGTTTACATTTGCAGGCTCCTACACCGAGAATCTCCTGAAGAGTCTGCACCATCCTTTCCCAGGATGTGCAGAGGCCTGATCAAGAGGAATGGGTAAAACCAGGTCCAGGGTCTAAACCAGGTGCCAGGGTCTAAATCAAGTCCCTTTGTATCTTCATGTCCTGGGCTGTGTCCATGCAGACCCCTATCTTTTTGACTTCTGGAGAGCTCATGAGGAGGATGATGGCCACCTCTCTTTAGCCCTACAGGCTAGCTGAGAGAGCAACTTTTCCAAAGCCTCACCCTGGAGCACAACCGGCCAGCACCCATGAGTGTTCTCTGCATCCCTGGTGCCCTCTCCCAAGTCTCAGACCAAATGGAAATAAAACTTTGCGCAGCAAAAAAAGAAAAAAGATTATGACGTCTCTGCCCTCCTGCAGTTTACTTTTAGTGGTGTGCAGTAAATGGTGTTTATTATTCATAACTGTATATGCATATTTTAAAACTTTTTACTTAAATATTGCTCATTGCTGGTTTTCTAGATGAGCACTTCTGAAGAGTCTGATGAAATGCCAATGCCAGATTCTGAAAGTGTATTTGTTATCCCTGGAAGTGTTCTCCTGTGGCGAATAGCCCCGCGGCCTCCAAATTCTGCCCAGGTGAGACCAGCCTTACTGACTGTGGCCACATTGTTTATAGCCAGCTTTGGGGTGCCCTTTCCTAAGCAACACTGAGACGTGGTCAGGTCATCACCCAAATACCTTTCAGTTGTTCCCTGCTGGCTCCTGTGTGCTGCTTTTCCTCCTCACCCAGAGGCCCAGCGCACTCATGTCATCGTCCATCCTCTCTGGTGCTGGCTGGAAGACATGTAGGGTGGGACCTCACTGGGCCTTCCCTGTGTTACTTAGGCATAAGGCAGGCCCTTGTTACATGCAGGCTGATGAAGCCTCATCAATATAAACCTTCCAGACCCAGCAAGGAATGATTTTAATGAAGGAAGATGACTGTTGATTTTGCTGATAGTTTTAAAAGTTGATAAAGGATATTTTGAGACCTGCTTTGAGACCAATATCCACGGATGGTGCAGACTCAATGAAGATAGTTAGACATGATCTGAGAAAGGCTGCCCATCAAAGTGAGGGGTCACTTTCAAATCAGCCTCTTTCAGGGCTTTCCATTTGATGATGTCATGCCTTGGTATATGTTAATTTGATCATTTTGCTTCTTGTCAGATGTATAATTTTACCAGCTTTGCAATGGTTTTGAATGAAGTAGACAAGGAAATGGAGGGTGTGATTCCTAAGACTGACTGCAGGTTACGACCTGACATCAGAGCCATGGAGAATGGAGAAATAGGTAAGAAGTGTCCACTGCCGTAGCTGGTACAGTTCTTCAGGGCTGGTTGTTTGTTTCATTCCTGGTGATTATTAGCATTACTGGGGTACTGGCATTTTTTTTGGAAATTTTAAAATTTAAATCCAACTTGTTTTAAGTTTGAAAATTGGAAGTACACCCTGTTAGTTGAAATGCATTACTTCAGTAACACTCCCTTAATCATTTAATATACTGTATGTGGCCAGAGGCATTTTCTTAAAAAGTCAACTTTGAACTGTATTCTAATTACTTTACATTTCATAATTCACATATCATCTTGTGAGCCTCAAGAGCGTGGTTTCTGCTGAGCATAGGTGGTGTGTGCCTTCAGTCCCAGCAACTTGGTTTCTTTTTTGGTTGGTGTTTGTCTGAGGCAGGAGGATTGCAAGAGCCAGACCAGCCTGTGCAACTTAGTGAGACCTTGTCTCAAAATAAAATAAAAGGAGGTGGGGATGTAGCTAGAAATAGAGCACACCTTGGTTCAATTCCCAGTACTTGGGGGGTCAGGGAGCATTACTTTCCCTTGGGTAATCATTTAAATAATTTTTAAAGTGTTATTTTTAACATGGTGGTTCTTCAAAAGGGAACAAATCCCCATCCCCCAGGAAGCATATGGCAATATCTGAAGACTTTGTCACATCTGGAGAAAGTAGCATTTAGAGGCCAAGGTGCCCACTAAACATCCTGTCATGCACAGGACAGCTGCTGATGGTAAAGAATCATCCCATCCAATATGTCAGTAGTACCAAGGGTGAGAAACCCTGTCCTAACTAGTCTGATTATCTCCAGTGAAACAGAGCAACAGCATTCTGGAAAATTGTTTTTATTTTTTATGAACAGAATTTGAATGAGTTCTGTGAGGTCTCACTAAGAATTTAGAATAATTTAAAATAGTTTTTCCATGTAATCTTTTATTGAAACATTTTAACATAATTGTTTTGGCTTTATAAATAAGTAAGGGTTTTTTGGTAAATGCAGAGGTTATTACGGGCATAAGGTTTTAAAAGACACTTGCACAGTTTGAATGCTAGCCCCACCTCATCCTAGCTTGGGTATGTAATATTTGAACTTCATGTTTGACAATGGCTATGTTTTAGTGGAGAGAACACTAATTCATATGGAGAGTGGTTCTCCATAAAGTTACTGTACTTATTAGTGTGCCTGGCATTCTTTGTGTAGAGAATAAATATTTTTCATTAATGTTCTTGTTTTAGACCAAGCTAGTGAAGAAAAAAAACGGCTTGAGGAAAAACAACGAGCAGCCCGTAAAAACAGGTCCAAGTCGGAAGAAGACTGGAAGACGAGGTGTGTACCATCTTCAGCATGTGACTGAGCCCTCAGGCAGGCTGTTGTGTGTGCGAGACTCAGGGATGTCAGATGCTGCGAATTGCAGACCCTGCTAAGTTGTTCTTATGAATGAAATCTTGAAGGAGCTCTGTGAAGTCTAAGAATTTAGAATAATTTCACGTTGATTCAGTTTTTCTGCCCAATTTTTCATTGAAACATTTTAACATAATTACTATGAAAAGATATTCAAATATTAGTCTAATTTTATGAAAAATTATTGTTCAAATTATTATCAAAGTATTATTCAAAGTCATTTGAATTTAAGTATTAAAGCCAAAAAGAACTGCATGTGTGACAAAGAAAAATGACTATTGGGAAATTAAGGTTAAAATATTCCCATACAATTATCATAGATAAGGCCCATTAAGCTTTTTTTTCTTCCTTATCCAGCAAACCCTGTCCCTTATTATAGAGGGAAAGTAAAACACAGAATTAGATTTTGGCATGAAAATAATTGCTCATGTATGCAAGTAAATTATAGGATCATTTACTTATGTGTATATCATGTATCATTGATATTTAGACAGTACCTTTACTTTTCAAACATAAGTGATTTGGTATGTAAAGGCAGTAGGATTTGTTTAAAGTAACAATTGTATTTCATTTAGGAGTAGAAAGGTTTTTTTAAATCAAGAGTTACTGAGTCAGTTGTGTTAAGCAGTGAAATCACTTATAAATAAATAGGAATATCATAAAAACTTTTTCTACATAATTAAGTAAATGTTAGAGCTAATATGGGCACAATTTTTCAAGCATATCGATAGATTCATTTGGTCATCTTTTTGCATCATAAAGATTTTGGTTTTAGAAACGATCTTGGGTATTTAATCCTGTAGGTTTTGTCCTTTTTCTTAACATGCGAATCTTCTTTGCAAATGACAACTGAGACTGTATAGATGTGAACACAGACAAACCAAGGTGCTATGTGGACAGGGTCTGCGCCGCTCCTCACTTTCTCCCATCTGCACATACCCCAGGTCCCTAGAACTCTGGAATACAGTGTGAAAACTGCTGGTCTAGAACTCCCTTCTTTGTATTGGAGGAAAGCAAACAATGGTATATTTCATTTCATTTAGGAGCCATGACTATCAGATGAAAGTCTTAGCATTCCAAAAGCAAAAATCTGTAGAAAACTCATTAGAAGCTTGAAAACAAAAACTAGAGCTGTTTGTGAATTGTCACTTGGAGGCTTGCACTTGGTTGCTTCCACAGGTCTTTCAGCCTCAGCATTTCTTATATGAACATATTGGTCTTTAAAATGATTCTGCTTGGGGCTGGGGTTGTAGCTCTGTGGTAGAGCACTTGCCTCGTGTGTGTGAGTCACTGGGTTCGATCCTCAGCACCACATAAAAATAAATAAATAAAGATGTAGTGTCCATCTACAACTAAAAAAAATTTTTTTTAAATAAAATAAAATGATCCTGCCTTTGCTTTGTCAAAGAGTCCCTGCCTTGAGCTCCTTGCCAGTGGTGGTGATGAGATTTTACACTCATTTTGTCCTCAGGACTGACCACATGTTTTAAAACACTTTAGCTCAGTTTGAACTTGTGTAGAAGTGGGACAGTTTTGTCAAAGAGCATTTTCTTCTGGTTAGAGCTAACTAGTCATCTAGAAATCAACCCAGAAACTCACTTTAATGTGGCCCACATTTCTCCATACTAAAATCTGGCATCCCTGCTAATGTTCCTTTTGCTCACATGGAGAGAGTTCAGGCTGCAGTTTTTCAGGCTGTATGTATATATGAGCTCTGCTATGGAGGGGGGCTGCTTGTGATCCTGGCTTATTAGAGGAGCCCCCAAACTTCAATAGGGAAGGCATGGAGAAGAGGTTGAGGAACTGGTAGGCAAGACAGGATTGGCAGAGAGGGGCAGGGTGAGACAACAAAACAAATTGGTGGTAGTCTTTCCACAGTATATGAGCATGGTGCAGAGAGATTTTTTATAAATGTTCTTTTACTGATATAGACCCCTGGACACTGTAGACTGAATGACATCTTTCCCTCCTCTTTTCTCTTGCCCACACTTAGTGCTAAGGTTTAAGATTCAGACTTTTCTCTGGGGGGAGGGGAGGGGATGTTGTAGCAGCAGAGGGCCTTCCAGACACAAGTGCTCAGAATTAGAACTGGAGGTTGAAAAGCCCTCTGACCCCTGCATCAGGCTGTTACTCTGGAGGGACACATCTTTAGTGCAGTGTTCTGACTGAACTGTTCCCAACAACAGGCAAACCCTGAAGGTAGGTTTGCAACAGTCTTTGGAGAACTTTTCCTAGCAGCTTATGAATGTGACCATCCTTTGCTATTAATATACCATCCTGTGAGATGTCTTGTTGCAACTTTGACAACTTCCCTTGCTTCTTTTTGTATGGAAGAACTCTAATGGCATGAGGCCAGAGCATGATTGACTTTTTAAGGTAACTTTGGCTTACCTTAATTCTGATTTGCCTACTTCTCTGATGTGCTTGACTTTTCTAAGCCTGACTACCAAAGCAAGTTTACTGCTTGGACTTTTGAAACCCAAGGGAAGATAAACTTTGTATTTCATATTAGATAAAAAATTCTGTGATTATACTAAATAATGGTTCCTGAGATTTTTTTAGTATAGCCAAAGTCTGAATGATCCATTTTTTAAAAATATTTTTTTATTTTTTTAGTTATAGGTGGGCAGAATATCTTTGTTTTTATGTGGTGCTGAGGATCGAACCCAGTGCCTCACGTGTGCTAGGCGAGCACGCTACCACTGTGCCACAATCCCAGCCCCCGAATAATCCATATTTTAATCATTTAATCATTTAAAATATACTTCTAATTAGAAAAAAAGTCCCCAAAGCTAAATAATTTATGTAATATTTTGGAAAATTTGGTGTCATGGACATTTATTAAATGATCCTTAAAGGAATTAGCCTAATATAAAGCATTTTTTTCTCTTAGGGTTTGTATTGTTAATATAATGATAATAGTAATATCAGAGTCACCAAACAAGTCTGACTTCATCCTTGTTAAATATTTGTAGAAGCAATTTTTTTGCAAAGAGTGACAAACACATATAAAACTTTTCATAAATGCTACACTGAAAACTAAATTGTATTTACAAAATGTTACACAAATTAAATTGTGAACCTTTGGAGCAAGTATATCTCCATATCCTACAGAAAGCTGGTACTGTGGAAAATGGGTAAGAAAAAGGCAAGAACATGATTAAGGCAGCTCTTCCAGAATCAGGTCTGGTTAAAATGTTAAAAGCTAGATGTGTCCTAAGAATATGTATTTGCATTGAGGTAATTTGCCCAGGAAGATTGAGACTAATTTCAGTGGATTGTGTTTAGCACATTAATTAAATAAATCATAGCCTTTAAAATGAAGCCTACATTTGCTATCAATTACTAGCTTGGGTGGCTAGCATTTTTATAACTGCTGACATTCAGCCTAAAGTGGAACTTTGTATTTGGAGGGCACGTCCTCTGAACCAGGCACCTCACATATTACTATAGGTGTGTTAGAGAAGTTCACTTCCTTATCCTAATTCCTTACTTGCAATTGCTTCTAAGAATGCCTTCTAATGGAAAGAGCAGGGCCAGGGGATCAACCAATTAGACAAAACCACTTTCTAGCTGGGATCAGTGGCACACGCCTGTAATCCCAGCTGCTTGGGAGGGCGAAGCAGGATGATGCAAGTTTGAGGCCAGTCTTAGCATTTTAGTAAGACACTGTCTCAAAAGAAAAACTAAAAAGGATGGGGGATGTAGCTCAGTGGTAAAGCTCCTCTGGGTTCCATACCCAATACAAAACAAACAAGCAAACAAACAAAAACACACTATTTTTAACAACTCCATTAGAAGATCCTACTTCTGTGTAGTAATACTGCATTGCTGACTGTTGTGGATCGTAACCCTTTTACGTGGTCTCATTACCTCTTTTGAAATGTTCTGCTTATGTTCCCTTAGGAGCAAAACAGCACCACACCTTCAGCATCTGTGTGTAAATCCCTAACTCTCACAGTGCAGGAAATTCTACCATAGGGAAATAGTACTGCAAGCTAGTAAAGCAGCAGATACCCTGTGATTACCGATTGTTTCACTTGTAAATTTTGTCCTTTCTCTTTGAACAGGTGGTTCCATCAAGGTCCTAATCCCTACAATGGAGCACAGGACTGGATTTACTCTGGCAGCTACTGGGACAGAAACTACTTCAATTTACCTGACATTTATTAAAATGCAGACAAGTCAGGGTGTTTGGCTAATCTACAAATAAGTCTTAAACCTATGTTTTTAAATTTTTTTTCTTGGTTTCTACTCATCTTTAAAAAAAAATCGTAACTTGCACTTCACCCAAGAAAATAGGGCATACAGTGATATTGGTGGTGAATCTTAGGAAAAATGAGTAGTAATTTTGCTATCCAAACATACTTATTTGGAATACTATTTTATAAAGAGGTAAGAGAAACTGCTGGAGAAGATGCTTTTTCTGGTTGCTATTGCCATATTTACTGAAGGTTTATATGTAAATGTAACTTTAGCTTTATAGCATATATCATAATCCCAAATCAAGTTATTTTGAATATTTTTATGCTGTCATGCTTGAATGTTTTAGACATACTTTGAAATGTTTAGAATTCTCCTATACAATGTTTATGTGCTCAAATGTAGAGGTTGTCATTTTGTAAAGACTAAATTGGTAAGATGGCTTTTATTCATATTAATCCTCTCAATTTTATCCCTTCCCATCTCCAAAAAGAAAAAAACAATGCCAGAATATTCAGAATAGGTATTCCTGATTTGAAAATTCTAAACTGGAAAAGGTATTTCATTTTCTTACTTTAGTGCTCTGAATTTTTTTCTGTAATCATTGTCATTAGAGATAAAAATGTTTAAATTGTACATTTAAACTGAAAATATGTATAAAATAAAAATCTAGCAAGTCACAAAAATGCCCTAGATATAGATTTTAATCACTATTACATAATGACAAACCTTTTTAAGTGCAACTTCCAGTGGCTAATGCCACCAGAGAATTTAAGCTGCACTCATGTATTATAAGTATCAAACTATATAAAAGGAGGTCTTGTGCATTTCAAATTTGCAAGGTACCTGTGTACTTAAAATATGTATGGAGACCTACTGTACAGTAGCTTTGCCCCTTTACTTGGGGTACATTAATCTTATAGTATTTATCCAAACCCCAGACTGAGATACTGATCCAAGGGGCCTTAGGTAGCTGCCAGTAAATTATTTTAACTTCATCGTAAAGTTAACAAGTGTTATAATGAAATAATCTGATGCTAAATAAAGACTTTAGAATGTTCCAAGTGTGATTCCTTTTAAAACAAGTATACTAATGCTGCCCCTTAATGGTGTCCTTTCACCAGGGCCAAAGAGTTAACAGCCACCTAGCATGCACAGTGGTATGAGGGCAGCTGGCACTCATGGGTAATTCTCTGTCATGAAGAGGTGCTACTTAAAAGGTATGCCTAAGCATAGAAAATGTGCTTCATGAGTCTGAGAAGATTTAAGGTGTTTTGTGATCCTAAGTTATAAAAATAAGAATACACGTTTAATGCTTGCAGGAAGTTTATTGATATATTACGCTTGGTGGCAGACTCCACCTTGAATGTTGACTCAAAACAGCGTCATTTTCGGCATCTGTTAGGAATAATGTAAATATTTTAATTTAATCGCAGAAATGAGCAGAAGATCAGAAATGTAAGGTCTGCCCTCCTGCTGTGTTACTAAGCTCTTAACTAATCAAAGATTGCTTTTCCAATGCAGTTTCTTAGCATTTCATGCTGAAAAACAGTCACACTGACATAGGGGACTCACTCCTCCTGGTTTCCATCCAAGCCTGCATACCCTGCCTGATCATAACTATGAAGGGCAGGCCTGTATCAGTCCCTTGTTTTAATACTTAACATTTCTGTCTCCCTAAGGTGTAGGTTCCAGGTTTTGCTCACCCTGTTGTCCACACATCAGGGAGGAGTCTTCACACTAAGCACAGGTTAAATGAAAAATTGATTTGTGATAACACTGTCTTATCTAGTTAATTCTAGTTGTCTCTTAGCTGTTCAGTGTTTCCAACCTCTTACCAGGTGGGACTGACTGTTCCATATATAATCAGCACTTCTCTCAATTTTGCTCTCCAGCTATTCCCAACTCATCTTGTCTCTAATTCCTTAAACATGCCAACTAGGTTTATCTTTAAAAAAAAAAAATCTACCCCCTTTTAGAATCTACTATGTATTCAAAGGTGACTGGGTTGCATGGTTCATGTATTAGTTGAGGCAGCTGGAGAAAAACACATCAAATTAAGTACACCAGTTTTTTCTTTTTGGCCTGTACTAGGAATTGAACCCAGGGCCTTGCACATATTGGGCAAGTCCTTTTTGAGACAAGGTCTTGCTAAGTTCCCCAGCCTGGCCACAAACTTGTGATCCTTCTGCCTCAGCTTCCTGAGCAGTCAGGATTACAAGATCTGCACCACCATGCCCAGCCCAACTCATATCAATTCAGTTTAAGAATCTCAATCTCTAGGTCAACAGAATGCTGGAAACTCAAGCGTTAAGGCCCACATATTATGGTAGGAAAATTTACCTACCAGTTTTTAGTTTCTGCTCTGCGAACATGGGCAGTAGTCACAGTAATCTCTCCAGCAATACCATAACTTCCAAAGGGAGAACGTTTGTCACCAGATCCTGAACCTTTTTTAGCTACATCTTCTACTGGGAAAGCAACTGAAAGAAAAACTGGGCTTTGTGGCCTGGGGACATCTTTTCCACTTGGAGGAGGACTAGCATTTGGGGGATTTAGGGTATGTTTCTGGAATTTCTGATCTGCAGGAATAGCAATGGGTACTTGTACTGCAGCATATCTCTTCATGCCATCTGACTGTGAGACAACAGCATGTCCAGGAAGAGGTTTCCAATCCTGTGCTTCCTGAACATTTGAGCCTACTAAAATAAAAGGTGGGGCACTGGTCTTCTTGGTGTCCTCCATCATCACATAAGTTGGAGAAGTAACTTGCGGTGGATTCTGCAGAAACTGTGGATCCTTAGGATTAGATAAATAGAGGGTTGCTTGGGGGAAAGGCCCAGGTGCTGGTGGCGGTGATGGGCGACTTTGTTGATTCATATCAGTTAGACAGTAAAGGGTCCACATGTTAGAATATGGTGGTGGTTGTCCTGCTTCGCTTGTTGCTAGTGCTATAAAAAAAAAAAATTTGCAGGCGTTAAACTTTTGGTCTCTGTATCAGGCGCTATGCACAGTAATGTCTTTGTAAATCTTTTTTAAAAAACAAATAAATAGCTGTAATATGTGCCATAAAGCGTGCTATAGAGAGGGCTATAGTGTCTGGTAATGTGAAAGAAGAGAGCCATTCAGTACAGTTGGAAAAGGAAGACAGTGTTGTGATACCAAGTGGCAGGGACATTAGAGTTGTGGCTAAAGCAGCAGTTTCATTCTAAGTTGCTGTTTCCAGATTCTGAAACTTTAGTCATAGTTTGTATAGGGTCCTCAGAGGAAAAGGACAGTCAATAAAACTGACTTGACAGTGTGTTAAGCCTTTGGGTGGGGGGAGTGTTAATGCATCTGCATAGTGATTTTTTTTCTTTCCTGAAGACGTCACAATATATCATTTTGATCACTTAATCCATTATCTCTTGCCACACATAAATCATCACATAATCTAGGACTCAGAACCCTAGAGAGCTCCTTTTTAGGCAAGGCTTAAAACCAGAGACCCTAGGTGGCAGCGAGAGGCTGTTTGGTCCCACGGGTTCTTTAAGAACAGGTCTAGAAGGGCCATTTACTGACCTAACAGTTTGTAATGCCAAGTGTGACCTGCCTAATGAAGACCACAGTACTGTTTTGGAGAGCTGAATCGCAGAAGCTGGGACCTCAGAGAAAAGAGTTCCTGATGGAGGAGAATTTCAGATGTGCCAAGTTCACCTTTTGAACACTGGGCCATCTGTTCCTGGTGCAGCCTTCTTTACTAGCCTCAGAAAAGACCACTAGGCACATGATTAAGCTGATGGATTTTAATGGCATCAGATACTTTAAACTGATTTTTCCTTCCAGCTTATTAAAATATACATATAAGCCAAGTCTTCAATTTTGTCAAGTGGGAGAGAATTGGAGAACCCAATCTGTGTTTTCTTAGCACTGAGGACAACTGTTTTACTTTAGAAACAGTTAAGCACCTGAAAACAGTGACTTGGTTTGAAGCTCTGCTTAAGTCACAAGGATAATGCCAGCACCACAGGCTACACGTCCAGTACTGCCCTCTGCTTTTTCAGCCGTCCTGAATCCCTGTCACACCGCCAGACAGAATTGATCTTTGCTAAACACCTGCTTTGGTAACCTTTATTATTCTGACTCAAGTCAGTCAACAGCTGAGAGTTTCTGCAAAAGGGATGGGGGACTGGCTCGTGCGCATCCTTCCATTGCTCCAGAGAGAAGAGCCTCTGCAAGTGTCCAGATGGGGCAGAAGGGTGGCAGAGCAAATGCCATAATTAGATTGAGATGGAGGTCACATCACATCTGTCACAAGAAAACATGGGTGGCAGTTCAGCAGCCAAGAGAGCAGCTTCAAATTGGCACTGGTCTGGGTGAACTGGTTGAAGGAAACCAATCACGGGAACTGAGGCTACTGTTGCTACAGTGCCTGGCCGTTCTTCCTGCTGCTGCTACCTTCCTGCTCCCATGTGTGACAGAAGTTCAACCTAATCTTTGCTGTCTCCATCCAGCTACGAAGCTGCTCCCTCAGCTGCGGGAAGCTCCAGACCCAGCTCCCAGACCTGTTGCAGAGCTCTCGGTGCGAAAGCAGAATTAAACACACCACCATTTCTTCCATGTTTTAAATGCCACAGCCTATGTAAGTGCAGTGCCGCAGTTTAACTTTACATTCACAAGTGAGATATTTCAAACCAACACCCCTAATTGCAGTTTTGCAATAGTACCATTCAGGTGGCATAAATATATTTTTGTACCTGACAACAGGTTCTGATGTTAACAATGTATTTCCAGAAGGACACAAAAGTGCTGGATGACCAAACTTTAAGGATGTCACATTAAAAATCACTCATCTCATAAAAGTACAATCAAACACAGCAAAGCCTTTAGGTAGGTTTGGCATTTAAAAACCTATCCAAAATAAAGCCTGTGACCAATCTGCAGAGAGCCTACCTAGATGGTCTCCTGTGATATAGATGTCACCTGAAACACAATGTATAAATATGTAAGCATCTGATTTTCTTACCTGGCCTCATCAAACCTGTTCACGTACTGCTTCCCCCTCGAGTTCGATTTCTGGCTCAGTAAGACCTTCTGGAATACGAGGGAAGGGGCCACTAGATTCCTTTCTGGGTTCAACTGAGTACACTGCTGCAGTGTCCCCTGAGGGCACAGGTGTGCCCTCTGTGTCCTGGGGTGCAGAGTTCTCCTGTGTCTCCTTCTGCCCAGGGTCTGTGGAAATGATCTCCACTTCAACATGCAGAGATTGTTCAGAGCCTATTTTGATAAAGCCCTCTGCATCCAGGGATTCTGCACGTCCCTCAGGCTGACCTTCCAAACAGCAGTCGGAGAGCAGAACGGTAGCTTCTGCCTCCACATTTATTGAGGACTCAAAATCTGCATCCTCCTCAGACTGTACAGGTTTGGGACTAACTGGTGATAACTGCCCATTTCCTTTCAGACAAGCAACTCGATCAGTAAAAGGGATAACTATATGTTCTGGTATTTGCTCAACATAGATAATTCCTTCAGCAACAGGCTGATTGTTATATATAGATGATATACGAAGGGCTGCTGTAACCTGATCATCAGCCTGTAAAGGGACCTTAGGAGCTTGATCATAAGCAGGAGGATCTTGTTCAGCCTGCAAGGGGATTGAGAAAGTCGTTGATGATTCAGCCTCATAGTCCTTAGGTTTAGGACCCACATCTACCTGCACAGATGTGTGGCTCACAACCCGTACCGATAATGACTCTCCCGAATGTACCGGAGGAGTGGTCACCACGAGTTCTTCATCAATCTCTGAGCTCAGTACCTTGTTAACAACAGGCATACTTGTTGCCACGTCCACCATTAAAACGTCAGATTGATCAGAATGAATAGATGAAACATTACCTAACATCTGAGTGGCAAACTGAGCTGGGTCAGCTGGGACATAGGCAAACTCTGCTGAAACAGCTGCTGGAGATGGTGATGAGGGTGGGGTGGTAGTCTTGGGGGTGACTGGTTTGGAAGAAGGACCACGAACTGCTTCACTTATTCCCTCAGTCTGTGGGAACTCAGTATTAAGTAATGGAAACTGGGTGGTCTTGTTGCTAAACTGTGGTCCAGTTATATTGTCCTCCTCTGTGTACGTGGATTTTTCCATCCGTGTAGGTTCTTGGCAAACTACAGGTATTCCTTCTGGTTCTTTTACATATTCTGGTTTCTTCTCCGTTGTCGCTCCTTCTGACCACTTCTCTACTAAATAATAATAGTCAGATGGGTTAATAAGCATATATTCCAAAGAAAGCAATGATAGGTTGAACATGTAAATGTCTATACACAGAGATTTATGCTGTATTTTCTAACATCTGTGATTTAATGTGGGTGATGAAACTTTCCTGTCCTTACCCCCTTGAGACCTCTGGATCATAACCTTAGAAATAAGTCATACCACTCAAAGCTGGTCAGCATCTTGGGAAGAAAAAATGTAATGCTTTCTTAGAAATAAGGATGCTGAAAAAAATCTACATGGAAGAAACTCCTGAGCCAAAGTCCCACACAAATTTGGGGAAAGGAAAAAGTGAAAGACCAATTTGGGAAATAAATGACCTACATCTTCAGATGTCATAACTTAGTAATGACACAGATGCTATCATATTAATAGAGGCATTCCTCAATGTAAGACAATTAGGATTCAAAATTTAACCCATTTTGTCCCATAACCTCAGATGTGGAATACCTATAAAAAACTTAAATTGAGCAACAAATATACCACTTATGATTACTTTGAAGTAAATGTTTTTAGAGTTCTATTCATTTGAGAAAATAAGTGAATGATTAGAACATTAGAAAATATTTGATATATGTGAAATATATTAAGGATATACAAGCTCTAAGTTATGATTTTCATCCTATTTTAATACACCTGGTTCAATTTCATTTAAATATTTGCAGAATGGAAAACTTGTGACTTAATGGATTATTGATAAATTAGTAAACTGAGGAAATGGAGAATTTTTTACGTAAGGAGATGGTATTCTAGGAAACATATTCTAACCTGAAAATGGTAGCACATGCTGATGAGATATGATCTCATGCAGCTAAAATCATACTGGCCCAGACAAGAGGAAAAGAGAACCCTCTGGTTCTCAGAATGAACTTAGTGAATCCTCAGGCCTGAGGAAAAGAACTAGAAGGCCAAGATAACTGATGACACAGGAAGTCCTGGAGGTAAAAATTGCTATAAGTTTATGTTTATGACCCACACACCTGTCTAAGCACCTCAGTTGTTACTTATTGGAAGTTTTCACATCTGCTTGCTGATGATTTTCTCTTGGAGAAGTATTTCTCTAACATAATGAAATGTATAGGAAAAGTGTAATTTGCTTCACAAGATTATGTTTGGTTCCAGTTGAAACACTTTGCAGAGGTATTTTCATAAGTTCAGCTGTTTCCCAAAGAATAGTCCCCTGCAGTGTCTCCCTTCGTATCACTGCTACTTTCTTGTAAATTCAATCAAGGTGTCTAATTCTGGACATGGACACCACACCAAATGGTCTTATGCCAAAGAAAAGTTTCAAAAAAAAAATAACCATGTCTACTCCTAACCTACTTCTGCTTAGAACAATGACCTCTTTTTTCTAACCATCTCCTCAGAACTTGCCTGCCCTCTTCTTAACACACCCTTTACCTACTGATACATGACTGAATACTTGTATTACACGTAAGAGACTGTGCGGCACCACAAAAGATGAAGATCAAGACGAGGCACCATGTAACTTACTACAGAAGATAACATATACACAAATATTATAGGTAAAGAAATACAAGTACCTAACATGGCACTTTAATAAATATCTTGAGAGTTCAGAGAAAATCTTATTTTAATACTTGACCTTGGGAGAGTTACTCTTATGTTTAGTATATGGAAAGCTTTAAAAAAATATCACTCCTATCAGAACAAGAAGGAAAAGCCAGATAAACTGGGCACAGTGGCTAGTACCTATAATCCTTGTGATTTAGGAGGCTGAGGCAGAAGGATCACAAACTCCAGGCCAGCCTTAGCAACTCAGCAAGATCCTGTCTCAAAAAATAAAATGAGCTGGGGTATAGTTCAGTGGTAGAGCACCAGAGGGTTCAATCTCCAATACCAGGGGGGAAAAGGAGGAGGAGTGGTTGAAAAAGCCAGATTAATAACAAAATCTTACATTTTCTTGAGGCCATTAGACAGCTAGAGTCATGAGGTAACCAAGTAACCTGATTTCCAAAGAGAATCAGCCCCTCCAAGGAGGGAAGGGACACAAGAACTGTTTCAGCTGTGGCAAGGTCCACAAAGATGAGGCTGCCATCATACTAGCTAATGAGTGTAAGCTAAAATCCGATCATAGTGGTAAAGGCTTAGGAAGTCACTCTGGAATAATTTACGACTCTAAACTCAAGGGACGTTCACATTAGCTCACATATACTTTTCTGCAGGCCTCCCATGACATATGGAGGCAGAGCAGAAGGTCAACTCAGAGAGGTCTCCTACTCTTGAGGCAGAGACCAGAAATATTAGCCCAAGATGGACCAATGATGCAAGGCAGAGTTTAGTTGCCACATGGATCACTGCGCAGGAACACTGAGAAAGCCCCACCCCCAAGGCCAGCTAGGCCTGAGGGCGAGGAGAACAATGGGGGATCTCCTGCCCCACTTTGCACACCAGCCTACAACATGGAGACACACCTGTGTTGCAGCTAGCAGATTAGGCTGAAAAACAGTGGCTGAGAAATTCTCTGGCACCGCTGCCCAAGGTCATTGCAGCCCTCTGCTGGACGAGTTGGAAGCCTGCATTACAGTGAAGGTGAAGAAAACCCAAGCTGATTCCTGACTAGAGTGACCTCCTTATTTTCCCCCATAAAGTCTTTTTATTTTTATTTTTTATTTTTTAGTTGTACATGGACACAATGTATTTTATTGGTTTGTATGTGGTGCTGAGGATCGAACCCAGGGCCTTACTCATGCGAGGCAAGGACTCTACCGCTGAGCTACAATCCCAGCACTCCCCATAAAGTCTTAAACTCCCCAATCACTGGTTTATTTACCAGAAAGGTTAAGAACCAAATCAGCCTATGAATACAATTACAGCAATCCCTAGACCATTTGCACAGGATCTATATGATGCACTGCTCGCAGTACATCTTGTAGGCAACTCTGGAAAGGCCCATTTGACCTTTTAAAAAATGTCCCTGGATATCTGTATCTAGGAGAGTAATAATTAGAGTAATTTAATTTTAAAATATTAGAGTTATTATTCTCTCTATAGAAGTCCTCTATTAAATAGCAACCATTCTGGAAAAATAAAGAATATAATTATGAATCATTAACAGTTTATCAGGGAATCTGACCCCACACCCCTTGCAACTTTTTCACAATAAAAAATACATGTTTCTGTGCTGGCTCTATGATTTTAATAGCTGCATGATCAAAATCAGAACTTCAGCCACCTTATCTGTAAAATGAGGATAATTCTGACCTCATTGTGTTTTTGTGGAAACTAAATGAATTCATGTACCTGGCAGTGCTCTACAGCCTGTAAATCACATTTAAGTGGGGGAAGAAATAAGTCAACACCCAATTAAAAAGAGATTCAGAAAAGTTTTGAAAAGATGGTGTCAAATCAAAAATTATAAATCAAGTATCTTTAACTCACCTTTGATTAAAATTAGATTATCAGTTTCCTAAAATGGGTGGCAGGATGCAAAGTATTTTTTTCTTCTTCATAGGTATATACATATGTATATACTTCACTACACAAATATATATAGAGATCATAGAAGCTTTTAAATAGATACATTTAATTTTTTAAAAAGTGAAACCGGATGGCTTAAGCTTTCATAATGTTCTTGAAAATGTAAAGCACTCTGTTAACCATTTAGCTTTGTTTAGATTACATGAGAAAATGTTAGCCAGTATAAATACACTAGTTATCATGTATAACATGTAAATCTACATTGAGTTCCTGCTGATACTTGCTAAGATTAAGGGTAAAGAGCTTTTCTCCAATTTTTAAAGTCTGTTTAATAAATCTAACAACTGCTGACTTTGAAATTATAGAAAACTATTTCTTAAAGTAGTGTACTAGGTTTGCTATAGTTGATTTTATCAGTCTTAGGAAGATAACCCACTGACTTCAGTGATCTGATTCTCTAAAAAAGAAAACACTGCAGAGACAGAATTAGGAACATAATGAAAGGCATTTCTCTTTGTAAAAAGTTCTTTTAATATAATAAAGTTAATCAAATTGATTTAAATTCTTCTGAATCCTGGTTTTCCATGGAACTAATAAGATAGGTCAAATTCAAGCATATAGTATTTCTTGGAATAGGTAGAACTCATGTGGATACTTGGGGTATATGTAATTGCCAGGGAAACATTAAGAAAAAAGCATATTCTCACACTGAAATGGAAATGAAAATGAGTCAAAAGACCAGAAGAGAAGCAGCAACAGGGTGTAACAGGAGACAGGAAAGGGTACATAAAGACTGGAGGTCACAATAGAGGGCTTAAGAATTTGGAGTATATATGGTATCAGGACCAAAGATGCTAAGAATTTAAGAAGAGTGTTCTAATAATAGTGTGCTGAGCTGATTGGAATTGAGAAAAACAGAGATGTGAATTTAAAAAGTGGATGGATTCTCTTCTCTCCTTCTTTTCCCCTTCCCTCTATTCATTCTTCATTCAACAATCATTAACTGCTTTTCTACTTATGTGAAAGATAAGACTTTCACATAAATAAAAGGTAAGACTTTCTAAAGAGCACAGTCTGATTAAAGGTAGAGGTACATAAGCAGATGATATGACAATGTAGTCAGTGCAGTGGCTAAAATATGCCCAAGGTATAATGGCTTTTAGGTTATTTTTGTTAAGCTTTGGAAACAAGGAGCAGGTAGTATAAAGGCACTAGTACTTTGGTCCATAGGAAAAGGAAAGGCCAGTTTGGGGGAAAATAGCCATTAGGCATATCCTAAGCAATTTCCCAAGCCAATCCCCTTTGCCTTTTATTTCCTGATGGTTCTCCAACTATACCATCAAACTTATCTGGGCCATGTGGAGCAACACCAAAAGCAGTTTGGCATCTCTCTGGCTTACTCCTTCCCTCTCCTCCTCTACGTCTATTTCAAGTTATTCCCTTCCTTCCTCTTCCCCTGCCCATCCTTCCATACATCTATCTTTACACTATACTCACACATTTTACCCAAACCATTTCTGTCCCAATTTCATTTTTAGGCAAATTATTATTTGAAACAGGATTGTACCCAGCCCCAGGTGATACAGTGGGGCTCAAGCTATTAGTAGCCCCAGCCACTAAGATACAGTGGTCCTCAAGCTGTATTAGTATCCCCCTTCCTCCAAAAGTATTTATGAAGATAGAGGGAGCATTTTTAGTTGTCTTAATGCCTGTCAGGCACTACTGGTATTTTAAAAGCAAAGACCAAAGGATGCTAGGTGTCTCACAACACGTGGGACATTCCCACACAACTGCCCTATTCAAGATGCCAATGTAGCCCCTATATTCAGGTCTAAACCAGCCCCATTTCTGATCTACCTTACTAGAACCTTTATCAGCCTCCCTTGGCAATTCTGCTAGAGGATTTGCAAAGATTTTCCTTTCTTAATGAAAGGAACAAATGTCACTGGTGCCACTACTTTCTCCTTTCTCATACAAACTTGGGCTTAATGCCTGGAGCAGTGACATAGGGAATAAGTAAAATATGCTAAGTGTACAGTTGTGATGCTCTATCATATTAGCAGCAGAAATGAACACAACTTCTAGATATTTTGCTTTCATAAGGTCACTGCTAATTAGTCATCAGGTACATGCAACTAAAAGTTTTCCTAACTAAGAAGGGGTATAAATTAGAAGCAGTAAAGAAACATGACAGGGTTGGGTCGTATGCTACTTTTAAGATATGTCTGTTTTTAGTCTATGACTTTGGTAATACCATTTTTCTCAGTGGGTACTTATTGGTTTTCTTAATATTTAAGACAAGAAGATAACGTATCTATTTTGTTTTAATTAACTGTCTATGGAAATCTGGGCTGTGTCCCATTATAGCCTCTTCTCTATATTTTCTATAGATGGTTATCAGGAAGAGAGGAGTTATTTTATTTTGAATTTTCTACATCATAATTTTATGTCATCGGTGAATAATTTTACTTCTTTGTGTATCTTTTTTTGTTATTGTTTGCCTTATTGAATTGACTAGAACCTACAGTATGCCAAGGTTAAAAAAAAAATGGTGATATAAGACATCTTTGTCCTGGCCCCAATCTTAAGAGGAAAACATTCAATATTCATTACTGAATATAATGTTACATGTAAGTCTTTTGTGCATATACATTACCAGATTTAGGAACTTTCCTTGTATTCCCTGTTTGATCATAAACTGCTTTAAAAGTTTATTAAGCAGGTCTGATGGCCTTCTCAGTTTGTCTGATTTAAGAATATCTTTGCTTCCATTTTTTAAAGGATATCTTCACTGGAAATATAGTCATATTTCAGCAGTTTTTGTTTTGTGTTTTTAAGTTTTCAGCACTTTAAAGTTATTGTTCTGTTATCTTTTTGCCTCTATAGTCTCCATTAAGACATGAGGTCTTTATCTTATTGTTCCCCTGAAAGTAATTATCCTTTTACCCTGACTGCTCTCATGATTTTGTCTTTTTCACCAGTTTGACTGTAATGTAGTTAATTGTTGTTTTCTTTGTATTTATCCTGCTGTGGGTTCACCAAACTACTTAATCTGTAAGCTGATATCTTTCACTCAGACTTCTCAGCCTTTATTTTTTCAAATAATCCTTCTTTTCCATATACTCTTTTCCTATAACTCCAGTTACATGTTTTAGATCTTTTGACAACATCCCATATGTCTTTTATACTCTGTCCCATCCGTTTTTCTCTTTTTGCTTTAATTTGGTTGTCTACTGGCCTGTTTTTTAGCTTTCTAATTCTGTCTTCTGCTAGTGAATACATCTAGTATGTTTTTAGTCTGCAGTTATGGAATAACCATTATTTTCTTGCTTTATGGATTCTATCTCTGTTGAAGTTCTCCATCTTTTCATTCATTTTTCTATCTTTTCAAAACATTAATCATCTTGACCATCCTCATGTAGTTATTTGGATTCTCTATTTCCTCTTCTAGTGAGTATTTCATGTTATCTTCCTTATTAGTCATTCCTTCTGCTGCTTTTGAATGTCTAGTAAGTTTTAACTGTATGCTAGATATTATAAATGGCACATTATAGAGGCTCTGATTAAGTTATTTTCTTATGACAGGTTAATTTGATATTCTGGAGACTTGGTTTTAGATTTTGTTAAAGTATGTATATTTCAGCTTTGTTCTAACTCCTATTATATTATAAATAATATTGTTATTATTTACAGGGTATGATCTTTCTGGGGTCTCAACTGAACTACCAGCGTTTCACAGCAGTCTCTTCACTTTGGCTAAGTCCAAGCTCAAAGCCTCTCCCGCCATCATACCAGTTCTGAAATCTCTAACTCAACTTCCAGTCTTCAACAAACCTTCTCCATCGAATCTCCTCAAGCTTTACCTCACACATGAATAGCTTAGGAGCTGGACAAAAATATGAGGGAATTTTTCTTGGGAGAGATTTCTCTGGTACCCCATCATTTAAGTTTGGGGTTGCACAATGGCAACTCCAAACTCTCCCATTCTGTCTCTCTTCCCAGACAGACTTCTCCATGTTGCTAGGGCTCTATTTTCCTGCACAAGAATTTGAAAAATTCCCTCAGGGAAAAACCCAGGGTGACTATGGGAGCTCAATTTCTAAAATTTTCCTCTCCCAAGAATCCAAGCACTGGACTTAGTTTCATATGATTTAACCAGCCTTTATGGTTGCTAATCATAGGAGGGAAGGTCCGATGTCACTACTCCATCATAGCTGATACTAAAATCTCTCCTCTATTGAATTTTACCTAACATAGCATGTGGCAATCATCAGGAATTTAAGTATCTATTAAATGACATAATGAACTGCACTTTAAGAATGCATAGGATTTAAAAGAACAAAAGGGAGGGAAAAGAACTGAGAAGCCAAAATCAAGGAATTTGAAATTAATCTGTGTTTTCAGGAGATGACAAATAGTGTCATTAGATCTATGAAGATATGAGGTGAGATAGATGACTGAAAGGTAGGACAAGAGTCCAATCACAGAAAAGTTTGTATGCCATTCTCTTGTAGAGCCATCAAAATGTATATACTATGACTTAGATGTGCCCAGAAAGCATTATTTTACTTTAACTAATCTTACCTACATTGAAATTCTCATTTCCCAGTGAATTAGAATTTACCTAATCTTTTCTTAATTAGAGCTTTATAGTTATACATAGTAGTTAGGTTCCTCATGACAAACTTACACATGCATGGAAATCTATTTCATTTGTCTCTAGTTTAAAAGTCTCTTGATTAATTATTGGATCTCTTGGGGGTTATCATTCCTTTAGCAAAAGTTCTCCCTCTTCCAAAGAGGGAATCTGAGTGCTGGGGTATGCTCTGGCTCTGAGACACATGTCTTTTCTTCAGGCTCTCAATCACCTCTGATAGAGGTGTACCTTTGGTTTATGGGTATGGGTCTCTGACCTTATAGTCACTACTCAAATGGTTCCAACTTTCTGGAAAAGTGTGCTATGTTTGCTTAGTTCCAAAGAACTGATAAAACCTCTTCTTAATTTGATCCTCTATCACATCTAAGGTCTAGCTGACAGATACTTTATTCTGAGCTTGGATATCCTCTGCTCACTTTGCCTTTCAGATCCTGATTCTATACTAGTCATTAGGACAATGCAAAAATATCTGGATCCGGTCAAAGCCATACCCAGGCCACAGGAAACCAGTATATCAGGCCAATAAATTACTTACTTCTAATTTTTAAATATTTATGGAATGTCTGATACATGATAAGAGTAGATGGCTGGATGCAGCATGTCATGCTAAATGTAGTGTCACATAGCTTCTTAAAGCTTCTCTAAGAGGCACACTTTCTTCCAGACAGCACCCAGGAAAGAATAAGCCTTCTCTGTAGTTTGAGAGATTTCTGATCAGAGATTCTGCTATCTCCTTCATGCCTACTTTCTATCTTGGCTAACAGATTTTAGGCTCTATAGTACAACAGATTTTAGGCTCTACAGATTTTAGGCTCTACAATCCAGTACAACTCCATTGCCAAGAAGGAATTTCCATTTCCTTTACAACAGTACTCAACCTTATATACCCTGCCTCTTTTCTTCCTCTATATGGCTTACATAAAGTAAAAAATTTGATTTTGGTAGTTTTTGGCTCTTAAAACTCAGCTTTGGTTGTTTCAAGAAAATCTTCTCTCAACAAAATCAGACTCCTGCAAAACTCTAAGTATTACCTTGCTCACTATGAGCTTGGGAGACTCAGTAGTGAGTAATGACTTCCTTACTCCAAGTTGTATTTTCATTTCCTCTACTTTCTTCAATGGGTAAAGATCAACAAAGCAAATGAAAATAACTAGGAGCTATCTGAAATCAAAGCACACTAATATTTTTTGAAAGTACCCCTATCACATGGAAGAATTTGAATTTTATGGACAAAAAGGAACTATCAAAGTTTATGGATGACAGCACTATATACCCAGCTTGTAAGCTAAAAACCAAGATGTTTTTTCTCTCTTATTTTGACTCTGTCTTTTAGTATTCCTGACCTTATCTTGGCAACCTAGTTTCCCATTCCAGCTTTTCTGGCTGGCCATATCTGCTTCCCAATCCAGGTCCAATCCTGGCCACATTTTTGTGATCCCTAGAGTAATACTCAGACTTTGAGATACAACCCCCCCACCCAGGGATTGAACCCAGGGGTGCTTAACCACCAAACAACATCCCCAGCCCATTTTTATATTTTATTAGAAACATGGTCTCGTTGAGTTGCTTAGGGCCTTGCTAAGTTGCTGAGGCTGGGTTTGAACTCACAATCCTCCTGCTTCAGCCTCCCAAGTCGCTGGGATTACAGGCATGCATCACTGTCCCTGGCCAGTCTCTGATTCTTGACTATACCATTTGTTCAGTGATTTATTTGGCTTTCTTTAAACTAATCCCAACTCATTAATCTTATCACAATGGAAAAGCACGAATGACCCAAGTCACTCATTTATTTGGCTTTCTTTAAACTAATCCCAACTCATTAATCTTATCACAATGGAAAAGCATGAATGACCTAAGTCACCCTTTCATTATCATTCCAAGTGATAAAACTTTTTCTAAGCTTAATAAAATTCTTACTTGGTATACATTATCATTATCCCGCCTAGGCAAATAAAGACTTCAAAAAAGAAAAGGGTCAGTTTGGCACAGTACCTATCCCTACTTAGGGAATCAGGATAGCTGTACTGAAAAAATGCCTAGGCATGTGGCAGAATAGTATGAGAGCCCATAAAATTTAGTGTCTAGAATAGATACATTCCTTCTTTAATTATAAATAGATAGGTACCAGTATGTGGAACCAACTATACAAAATAAGGCATACAATACAATCTGGCATAAGAATTAAACTCAAATTAATATTATGAATACTTAACCTGAATCAATAGCTCAATAAAATGCTTAATGATACCTGTAAGTGCTATAGTGCTGCATAGGAATCAAAACAGGGCCCAATGATTGGCAGCAGTTCATAACCATAATTACTATTATACGGTCAAGTCAAGAATAAGAAAGGTAGCCAGGTGCGGTGGCACACACCTGTAATCCCTGCACTTTGGGAGGCTGAGACAGGAGAATTGCGAGTTCAAAGCCAGCCTCAGCAATGGCGAGGCACTAAGCAACTCAGTGAGACCCTGTCTCTACATAAAACACAAAATAG